>KZ825890.1:0-123048 GCA_003184645.1 Aspergillus ellipticus CBS 707.79 | reverse complement strand
TTTTATTTATTTTATTTATTTTATTTATTTTATTTATTTTATTTATTTTATTTATTTTATTTATTTTATTTATTTTATTTATTTTATTTATATTAATATTTTATATTTTTAGTAATGTTTTAATTAAATTTAAATAATTTAGATTCTTATCTACTACTAATTAATTTAATTTTTAAATATTTCTTAATAATACTATTATTAATATATATAAATAGGTTTTGATATGTTTAATTTATTATTTATTTCTACTAGTATTATTATATACATTTTAATTTATTTCTAGTAATTATTATTTAAAATATATATTTAATATTTTATATAAAAAGTATAATATTATTAATTATATTATTATTATAAAATTTTAGATTTATTTATTTAAAGTTTTAATTTTTAAAGTATTTTATTTAGTCTCTAATATTTATAGACATTAAAAAATATAATAAATATATTCACAATTTTAATAAATGTATTATTTATAAAATATAATATAATAATATAGAATAATATTAAAAATATTATAATAAACTAAAGTAATTTATATAATTTATATTAACAATTTTTATTAATTTATTAATTTTATTTTTTTATAGTATTATATAATAAATTAATTATTATTATTATTATAAAATATTTAGAATAAAAAACTATTTACTATAAAATATAAATTTATTATTTATATGTAAATTTATAATTATTATTTTAATTAGATTAATAATATAATAGCTGATTATACTATATTTTATAACAAAAATAAGAATAATAATATTAGAAATATCTTTAGATAAATAAGATAAATAATTTAGCAGACTATAGTACAGTATAGCTGCTATATAGAAAAACATAATATAAAGTTTATATAATATAAAATACTATAGATTTTATAGATACTAATAAATAAAAAACTATTGTTCTTAATAGTATATTAATCTAAAAAGATAAAATAATAAAAAATAATGTATAGAATAAAAGAATACTAATTTAATATAAAAATAATAATAAAAATTAAAGAAATTAAAGAAATTAGAAAGAAGTTTAATAATTTCTAATAAAATTTAATATATTAATACTTCTAACATATATAAAATAAATTTTAAATATAGTATTATAATATATTATTTTAAAGTTTAGTTATGAATTATTTATTATAATTAAAAATAAATATAATAAATAAATTCTAATTATATAAATATATATATTTAATAAAATTATAATTTTATTATTTTATTCTGTATATAAAAATATCTAGAATAAATTTAATATATATAATAAATTTATTTATAATAATTATTAACTAGTTATATAATTATTTATCTTATTTATAAATAAATAAAAAAATAAAAAAATCTAATATGATTTTAATATAATTAATTAAAACTTTATTTATAACTTATAATAGTATAATTAATATAGTACTGCTAATCTATATTATAAATAAATATATGTTTATATATATATATATATTATTATTAATATATATAATATATAATTTAAGATAATATTATTTAAATATATTATAAATAATATTTATTAATTATATTTTAACATAAATATTTAAAATATATAGTAAACAGTTCCTGTATTATATTATTTTTTAAACCTATTTTTATATCGTTTAAATAAAATAGCTTTAATATTGATATAATTAATAATTATTAGAATAAAATTAATATAAATAAATATATTTATAACTATTATACTAATATAATAAAAAATATAATAAAAAATATTTATAAGAATAATCTAGATTTTATATAGCTGAATAGCTATTGAAAGTTTTTATAAAATAATGTTTAATATAACTTATATAATTTCATAATCTACTAGCTTTTTCTAACAGATATATTTATTTTTAAATAATTATATTTAATAATTTATATTTACTAATTTAATTAATTAAAAATAAATAATAATTATCTAATAGAGTTAAAAAGTTTAGATATTTTTTAAAAATATATTATTATTTATAATAACTAATTATACTAGATTTTATAAATAAATATATAAATAAATATATTAAAAATATTTTCAGATAAATAAAATAGCTAATTAAATAAACTATAATAAAGTATAGCTGTTATATATACTAAACTACTATATAAAAAAAGACAGTATAGGACTTATACAGTATAGAATATTCTAGATATTATAAATAAATTATTAATTATTATATTAATATTTAGTTATTTTATAAATATTTTTGTAAAATAAATTTTTATTATTTAATATATAAGATATAAATATACAGTAAGTTTAATATATATTTATAAATACTTAAAATTAATAATTTTTATTTATTTATATTTTTATTATATTATTTAAATTAGTTATTCATTTTATAATTCATTATATCTTTTAATATAATATATATAATTTATTTTTAATATAATTTAATTAAAATCTATTTTATATATTAATAACCTTTTTAATAATATTTTTTATATTTTTAATATTATTAATATTATATCTTATTATAATTTATAGTATCTTCTAGAATTAATACATTAATAATTTAAATATTTAAATAAATAATAATATTATTAAGTATAATACTTATATTAGATAAAATAAATATTATAATTATAATAATAATAATAAATATTAATAATAAAAATAATTTTATTGATATAGTTTTATTTTTATTATTTTTATATTTTAAATTATTAAGTTTATTTTATTTATATATTTTATAAGACTATTATATTTATTTTAAAATTTTGAAAAAAAATTTAAAATTAAAAAATATATATTATATTATTAATAAAAGTTTATAAATTAATAAAATAATGAAAATATTTGATTAAAGTTTAAATGGTTTAAAAATATTCTTTCTTAATATAAATTAAATTAAAAATTGTTTTTATTTTTATATTCTTAATTTTAATAATTTAATTTAAATTTAAAATTAGTATAATTATTAATTTATAATATTTGTTTTATAATAAATAATTAATATTTTTAATAATTTTAAATTCAAGCTAATTTAATTTGAACTGAAAAAGTTTCATATAAACTTTTTTTAATATAAATTTATTAAATAGATTATTAAATTTACTGCAGGCTTATAAGCAAGCCTGAAGTAGATCTTGATAAGTCCGGGCTTACTTAAGCCTACCTGATGATCCTCCCTAATTTGCTTGGGCTTGGTTTTTTAATAAGCGTATCCTTAGTCTAAAGGGATAAGAGAGCCATATAATATATTACTACTTTTCTAATATAAAAGATATATAACATAATATTATAATTATTAATTTAATATATATAAATTATTCTTATATAAATAATTATATAAATAGATAGATAGATAAATTAAATTTATATACAGATAAACAGATTAAATTATATATATAAATAATATATACTAGTTGTTTTAATATATAAATAAAGATTATTATATTATATTATTAAAATAATAAATTAAAAGTTCTATATTAATTACTTTTTTTTTAAAATATAGAAATTTATAATATAATCTATCTTATTTTTAATATAGAGAGAATATAAATAAAAACTAAAAAATAATAAAAATAATAAATAAAAGTATTATTTAATTATTGTTCTAAAAATATAGTATACTATATAATTTAATTCTTTAAATTTATATTAAATATATCTACGAATATAATAGATTATAAAATATTAATATTTAAAATATAATAAATAAAATGAGTATTAATAAGATCAAAGATATAATTAATATTAAAATCAATATTAAAATAAATATTAATAATAAGTATTAAATTATAGTAAATAATTTTATTATAGAAATTATTTTTAGCTTTAAAACAATATTAGTTTTATTATATATATAACAGTAGAATTAATAATAAAAATATATAAATTATATTTTAATCTAAAATAGAATAAATATTTAAATAATAAATTATTAAATACAAAGTTTATATAATATATAAAATAAATAACATATTCAGTAAGTAAGTCAGCCATATAAGTAAGTCAGCTATCTCTACCTCATTTCTATAACTAGATAAGATTTAAGTATCTTTTTATTAATAAAATAATTATATTTCTATATAAAATTAATTACTAGATAAATTAGAATATTTAATTTTAATATATTTTAAAATATATTTTTAAATACAATAATTAAAATATTATAATACTATATTTTTATTAAATATATTAATATCTTTAGATAGACTCTTCTATTATATATTATTTTTTTAAAAAAAAACATTATATAAAACACTAGTATTAAAATATTTATTATATAATTAAAAAATTAAAATTAATTTAAAAAAAGTTTTATTTATATTATTATTAATTATATAATTAAAAAATATTATTTTCTAGTTTTTAATAATTATAATAATTATTTAATATACTCAGTAAGTCAGCTATATAAGTAAATCAGCTATCTCTATCTGATTTCTATAACTAGATAAGATTTAAGTATTTTTTTATTAATAAAATAATTATATTTCTATATAAAATTAATGATTAGATAAATTAGAATATTTAATTTTAATATATTTTAAAATATAATAATTAAAATACTATAATAATATATATATATAAAATTTAATTATAAAAAATTTAAACTTTTATTAGTAAAAAAAATAAATATTTATAATTACAAAACTATTTAAAATATATATATATAAAGTTTTTTTTTATAAAAATTATACTAAATTAATTTATCAAAAAATCTAAAATAATTATAAATAATACTATATTTTTAATATAAAAAATTATAATTTATAAATTATATATAAAAAAACATTTTTAAAAAACAATTTACTAAATAATTTATTAATATAAAGAATTTTTTAATCTAAAAAAATTAAAAATAATTTTAATAAAAAAATTAGATATTTAAAATTTAAAATATTATGTTTAAAAATTTAAAATGTTTATAATTAAATTTTATATATATATATTATTATAGTATTTTAATTATTATATTTAAAAATATATTAAAATTAAATATTCTAATTTATCTAATAATTAATTTTATATAGAAATATAATTATTTTATTATTAAAAAAATACTTAAATCTTATCTAGTTATAGAAATCAGATAGAGATAGCTGATTTACTTATATAGCTGACTTACTTACTGAATATAGTATATTAATAATTATAAAATTAAAAGTATTATATATTATAAATAGAATAAGATTAGAAATAAATATTAATAAATCTACTAGATTAGATTTTATATAATTAATATAATAAATATTTATATTATAATTATTAGATAAACAAATTTTAATTAAGAAGCTGTTGCAGCTATACTAGGTTTATTATAACTATATCTAACTTATTACAGCTATACTACAGTTACTACAGTTATACTAAAAATTTATAAATTTAACTGCCTGTCTATTTAAAAGAATTAATATTTTTATTAGTAATAGATTATATCTATAATTAAACTATAAATTCCTATATTAATAGTATTTTTAAAATATTAATAAATTAGCAGATAGAAGTTTATATTTTAGATAGTTATAATAGAAATTAAATTTACTAGTATTAAGATATCTATTATATAGTTATCTAATTTTAACTAGTTAACTATTAGACTGAAGCTTCTAATATAAGAAACTGTATTTAAATTTTTTTTAAATATATTATTATATTTTTATAGTAACTTCTTACTTTAAATCAGTCTGTTTCGTAATACAGCTACTTTAATCTTTTATTTTTATATAAATTAATCTAGAACAGCTAATATATTCAGTAAGTAAGTTAGTTATATAAGTAAATCAGTTATCTTATATTTTTTAACTATATTTAAAAAATATTATCTTATTTAATTACTAACTATATTTTTAAAAATATATTAAAATCTAAGAAATTCAGCTGAGAAAAAAAAATTTTTATTTATTATTTTTATTTTAAAAATATAAAAAGTTTTTAATATTTATAAAATAGTATATATTTATAATATATTTTATTTAATTTTTTAAAACTGACTATATAGAAAAAAAATTAATTAAAAATATATATTAATTTTTATTATATATAATATTATACTGATTTTATTAATTAAAAAAAATAATTTTATAATTTTATTTAATAGTATAATAAATTAAATTTCTTTTTTAATAATATAATTATTAATATATTTAATATAAAAATTCTAAAATTATTAAAGAATAAATTTAATTATATATAAATTATAATAATATAATATAATATTATATTTAAAAATATTTATAATTTTAATAAAAGTAGTTTTATTATAAATTTAATAATTAAAAATAAATTATTTTTATTAAATATATTAATATTTCTAAATAAAATTTTTTATTATATATTATCTTTAAAAAAAAGTCTATTTAAAAAACTAGTATTAAAATATTTTATTATATAATTAGAAAATTAAAATTAATTTAAATAATTAGATTTATAATAAAATAAATTTTTATTAATTTAAAAATCGTTTTATTTTTATTTATTTATTTATTTATTGATTTATTTATTTATTGATTTATTTATTTATTTTTTATATTTATTATAATCTCTAGATATTAGCTAGTTATTATTATTAAAATATATATATAAATATTTAATAAAAATTAAAATATATCTTAAATTTAATTATATTAATAAATTTATTTTATTTTAATTTTTATTTTAAATATATATAAAAATTCATACTGTTAATAATATTTATAATAAATTTTTTTATTATTAAACTAATTTTATATAATTTAAAATAAATATTTAATTAAAAAATTTTATACTATTAAATATTTAATTAATTAATTTAATATTTAAAATACTCTATAATTTTTATTAATTAAAAAAATAAATATTTATAATTAAAATTTAAAATATTATTTAAAATATATATATAAATTTTTGTTTTTTATAAAAATTATATTAAATAAATTTATTAAAAAATATAAAATAATTATAATTAATATTATTTTTTTTATATAAAAAAATTACAATTCAAAAACTATATGTAAAAAATAATTTTTTAAAAAAAAAATTTTTAATTTAAAAAAATTAGAAATAATTTTAATAAAAAAATCAGATTTTTAAAATTTAAAATATTATATTTAGAAATCTAAAATTTTTTATAATTAAATTATATATATATATATTACTGCAGTATTTTAATTATTATATTTAAAAATATATTAAAATTAAATATTTTAATCTATCTAGTAATTAGTTTCATATAGAAATATAATTATTTTATTAGTAAAAAAGTACTTAAATCTTATCTAGTTATAGAAATCGGGTGGAGGTGGCCGACTCGCTTACATGGCCGACTCGCTTACCGAATACGTTATTGATTGGATGGCTGGTCATACTGTCACATGACTTATTATACACGCTGGCAGTGACTTGGAACGGCTCAGCAACGCATGTGTGGAGAAAAGCCAGCTAAACATGCATTGATAGTGCAGATAAGTCGCAAATACAAGAGTTACTTCATGAAATGTATTCTGATATCCAGAACCTAGTACCTTCTAGTCCTGACAACAAGGCACAGGAACACCGAACCTTCCCAGTAAAGTACTACTAAAACCATATAGACCAACAACTGATTTTGGAATGAGGCCTTTGGTTTTCGGTTCGAAAAGGAACCAAAGTTGGAGAAAAGAACATTTTTATCCATTCATCTTGGAAGGAAGTGGCGATGTCTCGTCGAAGCGTTGCACCAGAAAAAAGATCAAGAAGGTTTTCACCTGAACTCATCGAAACAACCTCACGCAGCTCTAAAGATCATGGGCTGAATTCATCATCTCAAGAACCCAGTTCACTGACCCAGAGATGTTCCTTCCGCCTGAAGCGAGCCCCAAGCTTACCTCAAGATAAAATTGACTTGCAACAAAAAAAATACAGCTTGCCTGTTCATAGTTTCCCAGAACCCGGTGACTCCCAGGCAAGAAGCCATACTACACAACATGCCGCCCTGGCCACCTCAAAATCAGGTGGCGAGTTTTCACCTGAACAGAAAATCGCCTGGGAGGACCAGCATGTTAGGTTTGAGGAAAATATTCCGCAGGACCAGAGAAACCCAGCCCCGAGAAAATTCGCGCCTCAACTCGTGGAAACGGGAAAACGTTCCTTTCGACAACAAGGAAGGCAGCGTACTATCTCTCATAAGGAAAGCATCCCAGATACCCTGACACAAGTGTCCAAGCATGCCAAGAGAGATGGTGGTTTGTCCGCTAATGATTTTACCGCCGTCCTACCCGAATCGCGATATTCCTATGTCAATCTTATGCAGCGTCAAGAAAAACGAAGGCACTCTTTTCGAATTCCAGACCTCCCAGCAATCCCATCTAGCTGCAGCGAGGCGTCTGATGTATCCAAATCTTCATCACAACCTACATCTCCGCCCGTTCCCCTCTGTGAACCTGATTTGCAGCTGGAAGCCACCCAAGAACCTCCCGAGAGCGAATACTCAGAATATGTACTTGCTCTCGCTGCTCGTTCAGCAGAAAACCAGCTAAAGGATCAGGCTCTTGCGGCTTTTCCAAACGAGCAAGTTTATCAGCCTGTAGACCACTTCGCCATTGATAGGGAAGAAGAAGAGTGTTCGAATGAGAAAGATCTATCACCTCGTACAAATCTGCCTCCATCGTATATACACCGACGCGCATCATCTGCAGATCTACACTGGGAGCTCGACTACATGCGCAGACACAAAGAGGAAGCCGAAATGTCCGATCGGGCTATGGCCGGGACGAAGGGAACGCAACTCTCGCATACAGCCCGTCGACTTTCTGACAGACCTGGCCAAATAAATGTGGCTTATGAAAGGTGGGCATCTGGCTACCGATTATCACGAACTCGACCGGGGAAAAACCCACCGATGCTCGGAGACGACCTTATCTTCCCGCAAAGTCTGAGCCCCGAGACGACAATATGCGAGGGAAGCAATGTCGAACACATCTATACTCGAAGCAAACAGCACCACTCGCCCGGGCTCTGGTATGCCAACCATTGCATGACTGATTATCCTAATCATGGCGGTCTTTGGATGGGGACATGCAAGTCTGACATGCACCATAAATTTGAAATCTCACGGTCATTGGGAAAGCTACCCGGCGAAGAAGTTGATCAAGGTACATCACTCCCAACCACAGCCTTCATAGCAGTATGCGAAAAACAACCACCTGCCAGTTTAGCGAAACATTTTCGAAGCTCCCAGCACATGGAACTGCAAGTCAGTTATGAAAAGACTACTGACCGTGAGCTGGATGATGAGTTTGTAACTCAGATCTACAATTATCTTTCACTTGGCTATCCATGTGTTGCTCGTTACTACGATCATGAGCTTAGTAAGGTGTCTGGGATTTCTGTAACAGAACTTAGGTGTGATGATCTGCAGACGGATGCAAAGGGTTATGTCGGCGTTGCGGAAGGTGATCTAAAAGACCGAATGGTGGAAAAATATGGTTGCATGCGTTGGTTGGCCCTACGTCTGTACATACGTCAATGGGCTAGGAAACAGCCCAGAGTAACAGGAGGCGATGGTGATCATGGAGCGTGGGGGGTATGTGAACGAAAGGGAAGCTGGGCCGTATAAAAATAACAAAATTTGAAACCCTAATGGAATTGAACGAGATCCAAAACCAACCCATATTGCTGTAAAGTAATAAGGGAGAGGCTGCTAGGAAATTAAAGTAGGTTCTAAAGTGATCAGCCATACATTCTGGTCATATCTAAATCTAGAAATGTGGTTTCAAAATTTGGAATATTAACCCCCCTATCAGCAACAGATATGAAGACAGATCTGCTCAGACATCTCGGATCTCTACTTAATTGCCCTTATAGGTGGCTCCCAAATCCCCTAATCGTCATTTCCACAGCCCTGCTTTTGATCCATCCCTGCCACTTCCATAACTGGATGGTTGTTTCGATGAGCCCTGCCATGCACGATACCTGGGAAAATCTTTGCCTCCGGCAGACAGTCCGATCCAGGCGCAGTCACATGAGTGTCATTGTGACTGCCAAGTGACGTACCGGGCTCAAGTGTAGTAGGGGTATTTTTATTAACTGGAAGGGGTTTGCTTACACGCCCTTCCTCAAACATGTTTTCATCATTGGGTTGAGCACCCGAGCAGGACTGAACATTTGTTCTGCTTGCTTGGTCCGCGCCTTCAGACGAGACTATTCGTTGCATGAGGAAAAAAAACTTAATGGATTGATAGTAGTTAGGCATACCTGCATCAGGAATGGTTTGTTTTTCATTGATTGATACCGAGTGCGCTATTTGACCAGTAGAGGTGAACGTTCTTGGTCGAACTGCTGCTTCATCTACTACACGCGCAAAACGTTCGATCCTAATCATCACTTAGTCAATGCGGCTTTCCATACAAAACTTCAACAGTTGGGTAGCCCAAGCGCTCAAAACCAACAATTCTTGCAAGGGATAGAGGCTTACAGAGTTAATTCCCCTACCCGCGTCTCATGCCTAAATTGCTCACGGATGTCAGGAACATTGCTTTTGGCAACATTGTTTCCCGCGACCCCTGACAGACAGCAATTGCTGCCAAGCCACCTCTTCTTCAAAGATAGCTCAAAGCCACTCTGTTCGACGGAGTGTTTTGCAAGTTCACACATATCAACTGCACTGAATTTGTAGATCTGTGCGGCAACTGAATATTCTTCAATCAAGGGCTCTTTCGTGAAAGCGAACTGCAAAGGGTCATCAGTAGATAAGGAGACATTCAAACCTCTCTTGAAGAAATTGGCACATGGGTTCTTGTCATATGTTAGGAACAACGCATTGTTACTGAGAGGTGACATGGCAATGCCTATCTGGTCAAGGTAGTAAAGATATTGTAGTAAAGGAACCTTCCTCAGCAGGATTCCGTGACTGATACTATGACAGCAGAGAAATCCCACTGCAAGATGATCGGGATCGCCAGCCTCGCCACAATGTGGTCTCAAGACAAAGGTATTGAAACCACGCTCATTGCGCCAAACGTTGAGCGACGCAATATTTGCGAACATAAAATAAATCCAATAGCTGTAGGGAGGATTTTGCTTCGTATTCCACTCCCTCGGAATGGGGTATTTCCTGTACAGCCGCCGCTCCGCCTTGCTCTCGTCGTCAACACTATCGAAACCAACCACACGCTGCAGAAATATGTGGAGCTTAGGGTGACTACCCGGATTTTTTGTCACTTCAAACAATGGCTGGAAGACATTTGTGATCACCTGCTCAAAGTTCTCCATCATGCCACTAGATTTGTACACATCGTAGAGTCGAGGTACTTGGATCAGCCAACGGACATTCGGAGAAAACAATTTGTTGTCGACAACCCAAGCTGCGAGCTTGTCCCATTCTTGAATTGACCTTCCATATATGGAAATGCGCCATTCCACCATTTGGTATTTGCTTGACTCTAGATCCGAGATTACTTCTTTAGTGATCTCGGCTAGATAGCGCCCTTTTATGAAATTGTCTGTTTTAAGAAATATTTCGCGTAGCCGCGATTCGCCCACGGGATTGTATTTGAGATTGAACTTGTCAAATCGATGAAATGAGTCGGTATGTGCCTATAATCTAGTCAGATACGGAGCATCTTTGAGAATTACTTCAAGACATACATGCATGTCAAGCGTGTCGATACTTAAATCATAAGCAGTAAGGTTAATACTCTCAAAAACTTCCTTTAGCGTCAGGTGCTTCCCATCCCTGAATAAGACTACTTCGTCAGGAGACTTCTTCATCTTGCTCTTGATAAAACGAAGGAGATGCTTTTGATTCATACACGCGGAGTGATGAACATGCGTATCGACCTTTCGAACATTATAGAAATCCCTGTGAGGAACTTTTTTGCTGTCGGCTATTTCTTGGTATTCGTTCAGGAGAGCATAAAGCTGAAACCTTCCTTCCAAGTATGAGAGGCGTTTGAATGCAAAGCTTTTTGCAGGCCCATCTGTTGATATGTCCGTGATTGCGTCAACATCCATGTAGAAGTCTCTTAAGGAAGGTATTTTGACCACAGGCTGTCGCAAACCAGCGGCTACATCACTTTCATAAACTTGGTACACACTATTCTCATCCAGTCTAAATACCCAGTTAGAATCTTTTGGAAGCGGCAAGCACTGGGCCATGTCAAAATCCTCGCCAATATCTTGGCCCATTTTCCGCTTCTTTTGGTCGCCTCGAAGGACCTCGTCAGTTTTTCCAGGGTCTCCATTATTATCCCAGGCTGGTTCTGGGGGTGGGGGATAGATGCTCCACCCAGGGCCATCTTTGGGGTTATCATGTGGCCCCTGTGAAGACAGCTGAATATACTTTGCCCGTCGATCAAGAAGGCCCCTTATTTTGCGACAGATGACATTTAGTTCTGAGGTGATTGCGCTGCTATCTGCTGTGACATTCATCATACTTTGAATAGTTCCAAATCCATCGCTGATACTTCGCATGTTGTCCTGATGTTGCAAGTAGCTTTTATCGTGTTCAGTATCTTGAAGATGGATCTTAGGGGCTTCAGAAGCTCGCTTGGGTGTAGAAAAATCAACTATGCAATGCTCATTCTGCGAAATAGCGGCTTTCTGATAGGCCGGCGAAGCGATAGATCCAATATTGGGAGGAGAGGCTGTGTAGTCCTTTGAGTTGGGATCACTCGTAATTGATGGCGCCATAGCCGGTACTTCGCCGAGGCTTTCACCGTCAATGTTTCGAGACGCGATCTGGTGATGCTGGTAAAATAGTTTTGCTTCAGCGTGGCTCATTGATTTCTCAAAAGCATAATCGTAAGTTGGAGTTTTTAGTTGCCTATCCCTTGGAAGAATATTTTTAGAATCCTTCTCTTCCGTATCAAAGCTCCCCCCTCTGGGCACGGTGTATTCTATCCCGTTGTCGCTGGAGACAGACAAGGGACTGCTGGATTTTGTCTCAGAGTTTTGTGGTTCAGTTTCATCTTTTGATAGACCTGAAGATGTGCTGGCATTGACATCCAGCCCGAGTGCATGATTTGGTTGTGAAGAGGCCATCCCTTGACAATACAACACTTTGTTGTACAGCAGTTCCCAGTTTTCTTGCGATATTGATACTGACATTAAATAGATTTTGAGTAGCTAAATCAAAATTAGTGTTTAGTATGATCCACCCGAAATGTTCACCGCTGATCTCACAGCATTGTCGGTCTCAAATATCTTACCAAACTCCACCCGCAACGCGTAAAACCTTGTAATTTAACAACATACGGTAGGTACTGGGTAGCGGTTATCTAGTTTTGTGGATGAAACAACTTGGTTTTATCAACAGACTACGATGATAATGACAGTAGGTGTTGATGATAGGAGGCGGAGGGACGTACCTGGCAGGTTGCTGGAAATACATCTTTACCTTCTTCGTTGGGGAGCCTCCTCTGCCGGAAGGCACTCCCGTCTTCATCCTTCACAGTATGTCATGATTAGATAATATGCTATATTCTACTTACACCCCCTGATTGACAATTCAATAACTCAAGGGCTCTATAAAACCAGGTTCCTATAGAGATAGGCTGTTAAAGTAGGTAGAGTTGCATTGCTATTGTACACAGGCAGGTTAGCAGGGTTAGTTTTAGCTCTAATTTCAATATGTAGACCAACTTCATTGAATATAAATAAAACTATTAAAGATTTTCTAAGATTCAGAGATTTTAATACTCATAAAGGATATAGAGATACAAATAAAAATTATTATCCACTCTCTACTGTGGTATATCAATATGTCGAAAAGATTATATATAGACCGCTCCACCTGCCTGACCGTCTTAGTAGTAACCCCCTACTGCTTTCTATTTTAAAGCTAAATAAAATTATATAATATTATATTATCTTATATATTATAATTTTTTTTTAAAGATTTAATATTAGGATTAATATATACTGAAATTATATTAATATTATTATTATCTTAATTCTTTTTTATACTATAGTTTTCTATCTATTAAATTTATTGAATTTATTATTTAAAAAATTAATTTTAATTAATTAATTAATATAATTATTAGTACAATTATTAATATAATATTTTTTATATTTTTTTTTTAAATTTTTTTTAAATTTAAATATATATAGATTTAGTAAAACTAGAATAATTAATTAAAAAATTTTTATATTCAAATTAAATTTTAAATAAAAAAAATTTTATAAATTATATAAAGATTATAATTTAAATAAATTATTTGATTTATATAGAATTATAAAAAAAATTTAAAAATAAATAATGTTATATTTCTAGTATATATTCCCTATACAAATATTATAGAGTTAAGAATAATTATATTAATAAGGGCTGGCAGGGGCTCTGTAGACTATATTAGAGTGGCTGATATAATCTACTTCTGTACTTCAGCTTAATTATATAGTTTATATATAAATAAAGAATATATATTATTAGTAAAAATAGCAGTTTTTACTTTTCTCTTACTTCTTACTCAAATTTAGTATAGAAATATATACAAAGTTTGAGTAAAGAATAAAATGAAAATAAGATAAAAAAAAAGATATAATTAGCTAATTTAGCTAAAGGGAAGGATTTAATAGAAAAAACTGATCAGACTTGATCAAAGGATTGATTCTGATTCGAATTGAATCACTTAGATTGAATCGCTTGAATCGCTTGAATCGCTTGAATCGCTTGAATCGCTTGAATCGCTTGAATCGCTTGAATCGCTTGAATCGCTTGAATAAGAATAAAGTGAATGAGCGAAGATTAAGGCTATATTTATATTCATTCACCTGTCAGGTTGAATCATCATAAATCATACCTAGATCATGATGCTTTGAAATCAATAAAGTCATGAAATGCTAAATGTAATATAAAGATGGGGTAAAACAAGTTTGATGAGTGAATGAAGATGTAATGTTTCATATAAGCAGGAAAAGTATTCACTTAATTAGCTGAACCGGATTATAGAAGATCGGAGGTGACTGCTGTAGAGTTCAGAATAATTCATTATTAAGTATTCACTGAGTTGGCTGGACCTGTCCGTAGGTCGGAGATAACCGGTTTCGGGAGAGATGATTAACCAGTGAATAAAATAGAGTATTCCAATGAAGAGGAGTATCCCAGTCGACATATATTAAATAATTACATACTGGGCAGGCTTTCTAAAAACTCTAAGATTTTAAATATATAATATATAGAAACTCTAGTATATAATATATACTAATTTTAAAAAAATAAATATTTTTATTTAAATAAAAATATTAGAGTTTAGAGACATAAAATAATTAAATTAATAAGAATATAAAATATAATAAACCAATCAGAAATACTGGAATTTACAGAGATTATATTATAATACTAGAGTTTATTATTATATAGACAGATAACTGAGGAATCAGTCTTTATAAATTCTAAGAATTTAATTTAAAAAACCTAAAGTTTAATAATATAGTAACAGGCTAATCAGTATTAAAAAATAATTAATTAATTAAAAAAACTAGAATTTAATAAAAATAAGTACTGAGTTAATAAAAGTAAAAAAATAATAAAATTTTAAATAATAATATAATATAATATAATAAGTTAGTATATTTTGAAATAGAAGTATTAATAATATATATATTATATTGTTTAATAAATTGATTAATATTAAGATCTTATTTCTTGATTTATTTATTATTTTTAAATTTATAATTTTTATACTATATAAACTATTTTATAAAAAATTTTATTATCAGAATAGTTATTATTAATAATTTTAAAAAAAACTTTAATAATAAATAATAAAATAAATTATTACTAATAATAGATTTTAATTATGTAATAAATAGAATGATATATAAAATTTATTTAAATAATAATTTTAATTAATATATTGAACAGCTAATTTTAATAATAATTAAAATAATCTAATATATCATTAATTAAACTTATTTTTAATAGACTTTCAGCTATTAGATTTATAATAAAAAATAAATATAATATATTTTTTATATAAATAAATATAAATTTTATTATTATAGTAATATATATATATTATTTATAATATTAAATTAAGTATTAAAATCCTATATATTATCTTCAGTACTGTTATAGGACTGAAGCCTTAGGATAGAGCTCGGCTCTATATACTAGTGACTAGTCAGTATCAGGAGCCTTGTATACTACACACCGGCTAGCTCTCACTTATACTAGTCTATACTAGTATAATACTGTTATATATAATAGATTTTATATAAAGAAATAAAATCGTTCTCCGGCTATTATTTTTATTTTAAGATATATTTAGATTAGAACTATCTATTTAATCTATAATATTAGAAATCGCTAATCTTTAAAAAACCTCTAGATAGAGACTGACTAAATATATAAATAAAAAATATTAAAATAAAATAATTACTAGTTAAGAAAATTATTAATATAATAAAATAAATAGAATAAAAGAACTATAGTTAATTATAATATTTCAATTATAATTTATAATATACAGCTATTTTTAGAAGAACTAATTAATTTTTATATAAAGATGGTAATATAAAAATTAGTTTTTAAAAATTGAATAAATAAATTATAGAATAATAATATAATGTAAAAAAACATTTTTATTATAATTATAAAAATCTTATTATAAATTCCATCTATAATATCTAAATATAAAATTATTTAATAGTAAAAATAAATAAAATTATAAACTATTTGAATTAAATATTTATATAAAATTTATAATTAATAAAAATTATTTTTTTACTAAATTTAAGTAAGTTTTTTATATTTATAATAATAAATAAAATTTCGGAAATTCTAATATATAATAAATAATTTTGAATAAAATAAATATAATAAAATAAAAAAAATTAAATTAAAAAATTTTAAAAAAATTTTAAAAAAAATTTAATTAAATTTTATAATAAATAAATAATTATAATTAATTAAATAAATAAAAAAAACTATACTAAATACTACTGTAAACTAGAAATGTTTCTAAAAATTAATTAATATTTCTCAAAAATCTATATATAAAAATTATTATAATTAATTATATTAAATAAATTTTAATATAATAAAATAAAAGTTTACTCAGATAATTATTATATAATAAAAATAATACTATTTTTATATAATTAATATTAATATCTAGTATTAAAAATAAATTTAATAAATATTATTTTTATTATAATTAAATTAGATATTTTATTTATTAATATTTTTTAAACTAGCTGTACAGTCTATTAAAATTATAAATATAATATTATTTATCTAAAATCAGAAATAATAAAAAAAAATTCTTAAAAAAAAATAAGACTTCAAAAAAAATAGTATAATATTATATATTTAAATAAGAATTAATTTATAAAATAAAGAAAAATAAAAGTATTTTAAAAGAAAATATATAATTATATATATTTTTTTTAATAAAAATTATAATAAATTTTATAGCTACTACTTATATATTTATTAATTTAAATTATTTAATTTATAGAATTATAAGTATAGTATTTATATATATAAATAATCTATATTTTGTTTATATTTATTTTATTAAAGTAAAAACAAGTTTTAAAAAAAGTTTTAAATTTATTTTACTATATACATTAGAATAAATATTAGATTTAATATCCAACAATTCTAATTATTATCTAATTTTAGAAAAAAAAGCTAGTTATTCTATTATAATAATATTTTAGAATTTTAAAAAAAACTCAATTTTCTTATATATAATATAGACCAGACTAAAGAATCTTTTATTTTTATAATATATAAATCTTTAAGTCTAGTAGATTTTAAAACTGGATTTAGAAAATTATGTATATAAAAAATTCAATAAAAATAAATTTATAATTTTAATAGCAGATATTTAGAAAATATTTTTAGTTAAAAAATTAATTAATTTACATATAATACTATCTGAATATTATAAAAATTTTTTATTTTTCTTCTAATTAACAAATATAAAAAAATTATTATTATATTAAAAAAAAAAAATTATAAAATTAAATTTATATATTAAAATAAAAAAAAATTAAAAGTTTTTTGAAATCTTTTTTTATAATATATTCTAAGAGAAACTAATAATATTATAATTTAAATTAATTAAATTATTAGAAAATATATTATATAAATTAGTTATTTATTAGTCATAAGGTTTATATTATTTATATAAAAATTAAAAATTAGACTAAAATTTTATATAGATTACTAAATATTAAATATTATTATAAATAAAATTATTATTTATTATTTTTAATTTATAAAATACTCAATCAGATTAGAAAAATTAAATAATTTATAAAACCAGATGCATCTTTTATCTTCTATAAAAATTATATTATAAAAAAATAAGAATAAATAATAATTTTTTATATAAGATATAAACTATATAAATAGTTAATGACTTTTTTTAAACTACTAAATATATTAATTAGAGTTTATATAATTATTTTAATAAATTTTATTTAATATATATTAATAACCTATTAATTTATTCTGATGAAGATATTAAAAATTATTATAAATATATATAAAAAATACTATAAAAACTAATAAAAACTCTTATATTTTTTAATATTAAAAAATATAAGTTTAAATAAAAACATTTTTTATTTTAGATTTATTATATAAGTAAAATAAAAAATTAAAATAAAACTTAAAAAAATTAAAAAAGCTATTTTAGAAAAAAATCTAAAATTAGTTAAAATAGTTAAATACTTTTTAAATTTTATAAATTTCTACTAAAACTTTATTTGAAGATTTTTAATTATTATATAATTTTTTATAAATTTAATAAAAAAAATTAACTTTTTCTATAAATTCTAAAATATAAAACAAATTTAAAAAATTTAAAAAAATAAATTATGAAAAAATAAATTATGAAAAAATAAATTATAAAAAAATAAATTATAAAAAAATAAATTATAAAAAAATAAATTATAAAAAAATAAATTATAAAAAAATAAATTATAAAAAAATATATAATAATAGTAGAAATAAATTTTTAAAATTATAATATAAATAAAATATTTTTCTAAATAAATAAATCCAAAGAATTATATTTATATATTTATTTTTTGAAATAAAATGTTCTAGCTGAATATAATTATAAAATTTATAATAAAAAACTACTGGTAGTTATCTAATATTTAAAAATATAAAATATTAAATTATATTTAATATTAAAATTTATATTAATAATTAATTATAAAAATTTAATATATTTATTAAATTATATAAATTTATAAAATAATATATATAATAAAATCTATTTTTAAATTAGTTTAATTTTAAACTAGTCTACTAGAAAAAAATAAAAAAGAAATAAATATTTGTTTTTAATAGAAATAAAGTATATTTAGAAAATAAAATTTTTAAATATTATTTTATATAATCTAAATTTTTAATAAACTTTTAAAAAAAAATTTAAAAATTAAAAATAATTTATTTACTACAGTCCTGATATAATTATAAAAAAATATAAAATTAAAAAATAAAATTAAAAATAGTTAATTTTAAATTTTAATACAAAATATAGATTATTAGAAACTAAAAAAAATTTATAAAAAAAGATTTTTTTTTATTTAAAATTTAAAATGTATTAAAATAAAAATTTATTAAAAAATATATAATTATTTTTTCAGTTTAATATATTTTAAAATTTAAAAAAATATATTTAAAATTATAATATATATAAATATATAAAATTATAAAAATAATTAAAATATAAACTGCTAAAATTACTACTAGTACTAGATAGGTTTAATAAAAATTAATAATAAAGTTTATTACTAGTCTGTCTGAGAATAAATTATATATAAATTCGTATATAATTATAAATCAATTACTTAAAAAAGTTATATTTTATATAATGAAAAAAATTACTATTAAAACTATAACTAAAATCTTATTTAAAATAAGTATTTAATAATATAATTTTTTAAAAATTATAATTTTAGATTAAGAAATATAGTTTATTAGTTATATAAAAAAAATTTAAATAATTTATTAAAAATTATTAGAAAATTATTAATAATCTATTATCTTTAAATAGATAAAGTAACTGAATATATAAATAATATTATTAAAACTTATTCAAAAATTTATATAAATTATAATTAAAAAAATTTATATAAATTATAATTAAAAAAATTAAAATAAATTATTATTTTAATTAAATCAATAATTAATAACTGTATAAATATAGCTACTAGATGTTTATTATTTTTTTTAATTATAGTTATAAACTGAATATAATTTACTAAAATATAATCTAAAATATAAACTTAAGAATTACTATTATAAGTTCTATCTAATAAAATGATATAATTTTATAAAATATATATAGTATTTTAAACTAGATCAAGAATATTATTATTTATATGTAATAATATATAAAAAAGTAAACTAATAAATTATACTAAATTATACTATTATATTAAAATAGTAATTAAATATACTTAAAATTATAAAATATTTATATTAACTATTTTTATAAAAAGTTCAATTAAAATAATATAAAATATATAATTTTAAAATAGATTAATTAATATATTATATAATTTAATATTTTAAAAATATTTATTTTATTTTTTATATTAATTTATTTTATTTAATAACTAATAATATATTATTTTTATAATTATTATTTATTATAATAGATAATTAAAAAAAAATTAGTATAATACTTATATTATTTAGTATGTTTTATTTATATAATATAATAAAATAAATATAAAAAAAATATTTTTTATATTTACTGTTACTATCTAAATAGAAGAAATTCTATTTATTTGTAAACTGCTTTTACTACCGGTTATATATTTATTAATTAACTAATTATTTAATAATATTTTATAAAAAAAAATATTATTACTATAGATTTATATTATATAGTATAATTCTTAAACTTATAATTAGTCTATATATTATTATATTAATTAAATAGTTTAATAATCTGATAAACTTTTAATAAATTATTATATTTAGAATAATCTATTATTATAAAATTATAAAATATAATTAGAAAATTATTTATATATAAAAAATAATGATTATATATTTAATATTATTAAGTTTTAATATATAAAAAAATTTAGAACTATTATATTTATATAATTATAAATATATTTATTTTTATCTTATATTTATAATAGACAAATTATTATATATATTATTAATTAATAATATAATATAATTAAAAAAGTGTTATTATTATAAAATATAAATTATATAATAATTTATTTCTCAGTTTTTTTAATATAAATATCTTAATTTAAACTAGAATAAATAGACCAGAATAAAAGGTTCCGGATATAGATAATAATTATTTAGAGAAAATTAAAATAAATAAAATATATTATATTATTTTTTATTTAAGATTTATTATTATAAATTAAATAATAGTAGAATTTTATATAATTATAAAATAATAGATAAAAACTTATAAAAAATATAAAATTAATAATTTTTTTAATTAATTTTTTTTCAGTTATATAAATTAGATAAATAAAATAGTTTTTATATTAGAAATTACTGTTTATATAAGTAAGACTCATAATAAATACTAAAAATGAAAAAAAAAGAATTCTATTATAGACCTTGAGTCTTAGAATAAAACTCAGTTTTATATAATAGTTAGTATTAGGAGTCTTATATATTATATACCAGCCAGCTCTTACTTATACTAGTGTATACTAGTATAATACTATTATATATAATAGATTTTATATAAACAGATAAAATAGTTCTCCGGCTATTTCTTCTTATTTTAAGATATATTTAGATCAGAACCATCTACTTGACCTGTAACAAGTACTAGTAAAATAATATTTTATTAATAATTATAATTAATAAATATTAATACTGAATAGTAATTTATATAAAATTTATTTAATAAATATATTAAATAAAGTATTAATTATAAAGATAATTAATAATATTTATATATATTAATTAATTTAATAATTATTAACATATCTATATTAAATTATAATTTTAAAATCTAGATTAAAATTAACTTTTTTTTAATAGCTGAATTATTTAATATAATTAAAATTTATTAAATATAAATTTATTAAATATAGAAAGGCTTATATAGTAGAATTAAAAATAAAGGTTTTAATATCTTAATTAATAAGATACAAGAATAATAAATAATTCTTAAAAGACTTAGTAATTTATATAATATATATTATTAAATATAATACTTATTTATTTAAATTATATTAATATAATAAAATAATTAAGGTTTTAATTTAACCAGTTAAAATTATTAATTATGATTTATAAAATTTATAATATAATTTATTTTATTAATAAATTTATAATAAAACTAATAATAAAATACTATGAAAAATAAAATAAAGATTTTTAATATAAATATTTTATAAAATTAATAATTAATAATTAATAATAGAGTAGTACAGTTTAGGTTAGATATTTTATAATTAAACTGCTTTGAAAAACTATACTAATAGTTTAAAAACTGGAACTGTATTTTTAATATATAGATATACTAGTATAGTTAAGTTTAGATATTTTATAATTAAACTGTCTCTAAAAAACTATACCAGGCTATTACTATAAATAACAATAAAAAAATTTAAATTATTATAAATATACTATTAAATATAATATATTATTTTTTATTAGAAATAAAATAATTAAAAATAATTTATATTAATAAATCAAGACTGGTAGAAACTTTATAAACTGTATTAGAATAATTTATAAAATTTATTTTTATACTTTTACTTAGCTATATAGTTTATATACAAATAGAGAAATATATAGTATAGTGATATAGTAGATAATTATATACTAGACAGGCCTTCTAGAAACTCTAGTATTGTATTATATAATAATTTTATAATTAAAAAGTTATTAAAAATTAGTTTTAGTTAATAATATATTAAAGTATTTTGAATTATTCTAAAATATAGCTATTTAATAAATTAATTAAAATTTATTATTAATAATAATTAGTTTTATTATTTATTACTAAAGGTTTTCTAAATTATTAATAATAATTATTTTAAAAATACAAACTTTTATAAAATAAAAAACACTTTTAATATTAAAATAATAAAATATAAATATATTAAATAAGTTTTTATAAACTATTTTATATAATATAAAAATTATAGATTTAAAAATAATAAATAAATTAAAGAATAAAATTTTAATATTAATAAATTTATTAGAAAATATAAATTATATATTATTAATGTTTTTATTTAATATTATATTGTTATTTAAACTTTTATATTATTTTTGTATTTTTTATTAATTCAGTATTTCTTTTTAAAAAATTAAAATTATTTTAGAATTAATTAATTATTTTTTAATATTAATTAGTCTACTACTATATTATTAAACTCTAGTTTTTTTGAATTATTTCTTTATATAATAATAAATTTTAATATTTTTATTATAATTTAACTTTTATAAAATCTACTATTTTTAATTAATTTATTATTTTTTATTTTTAAATTTTAGTGTTTTTATTAACTGTATTATAAATAAAAATATTTATTATATTAATTTAGATCTATATTATATAATAAAATCTTAAAATTTCTGGAATATATTTTTAATTTATAATTATTATATTATATTACTATATTACTATATTATTATATTAGTATATTATATATTTTATTATTTATATATAAATTATTTAGTTAAATTAAAGTATAGAAATAGATTTTATTAGCTATTCTATTATAGTCTACAGAGCTACTGCTGGCTCTGATCTATTAATATAAAATATTCTTAACTACTATATCTTCCGGTAAGAAATAGTATACTACAGTATATCTAGTATAGAGATAGATCTACTATATCCAGATTTAAAAATAAAAATTTTTTAATTATATATTTTAAAGGATTATAATAAATTATATTAATTTTAAATAAATAAAATTAATAATTTATTAATATATAATAGTCAATAAATATTTATAATTTTAATTTTAATAATTATATAATTAATACTAATAATATATTTTATATTTAAATTTTAAATTGATAATTAATACTGGGACCCCCCTCTTGTACATTAGGACCTTCCTAAACACCTTACCGCCTTCGGATATGCCGTAATAGGTAAA
This sequence comes from Aspergillus ellipticus CBS 707.79, assembly GCA_003184645.1. Lineage (NCBI taxonomy): Eukaryota > Fungi > Ascomycota > Eurotiomycetes > Eurotiales > Aspergillaceae > Aspergillus > Aspergillus ellipticus. The sequence goes on along the minus strand of KZ825890.1, from coordinate 99,057 downwards.
GCCGCGCACGTGGCCAGCTATTATATAATATTTACTGTTTTATAACTGTATTATATATACTTTAACCTGTCTATCTTTACAGATTTAACCTGCCTATTTTAATTAATTTATCCTGCCTATTTTAATTAATTTAATCTGCTTACTTCAATCAATTTAATGTGTCTGATTTAATTAATTTAACCTGCTTATCTTAACTAATTTAACCGTCCTACTTTGATTAATTTAATCTGCCTGACTGCCTTAATTAAGTCTGTTTATTTATATAAATTTAATTCTTTTATATTATATTATACAGGCAGATAAATAGAAAGATTTAATCTATAAAGATAGACAGATTAAATTAATTAAAGCAGGCAGATTAAAGAATATATAATACAGTTATAAAATACATAAAACTATATTACCAGTAATTCCCGGAGCTAGTCTTGTTGGGTCAGGCGGTGAGGGCCAGGGGGGGTCCCAGTATTAATTACCTTTAAATTTTAGTATAAATATAATAATTAATTATTAAATTAATTAATAAATATTAAATAATTAAATAGTATAATTAAAGAATATCTATGATAATAATCTAATAATAAATTAAATATTGCAAATTTGTAAATTATACTTAATTTCAAATATATATGTTAAAAAATATATAATAAATTTTAAATAAGCTTTATAACAATTTTTTCAGTCTAGATATAATAGATATATACTGGAAATACCATTTCTAAGATCCTCCCTCCTCCGGTAAGGTAGGTAAGGTAGGTAAGGTAGGTATGTACTGTGTACCTACTAGTCTCGTGTAGTTACCCGGACTAGTTAACGTAAGGTAGGTAGCAGTAATACCAAGAGAAAAGTGCACCGCCTCACTGCTGTTCCGAATTCCGATAGAGTGTGACGTACTTCGGTGAGTAGGTAGGGACCCAACAAACAACACAACCCCCCTTCTCAAGGCAGAAGCAATCATCCTCCTGATTCGAGCAGAAAAAGTTCACCATACTGTGAGGCCTTTCTGGATTTTAATTTGATCAGCCTGATCCAAGGAAGGTAGTGCTATCTAAGCCAGCTGTTCGGTGGCTCTGACTTGCTGCTACCTGTCCTTTTGAACATCACACCTAACAAGACGCATCACATAGTTACCCTTCCAAACCCTACACGAGACATTCCAAAAACTACTTTGGGGATTTACTAGCTCATAGGCATGGCGGCGCTAAATTTGTCAGCCAATGGGCCTTCAATATCGAAGAGCTATGAGACTGTGATCAATGCAACTGTCCCGAGTTCCGGGGCTGCCTCTCCCACCTATGGGCAGTGGGCAATATTCTCTGTCTCTACACCTCTAGTCAATGCGTTTCAACGTGATTCTGGAAACAAGGAGAGTATATTGAAAGTTCAGGATACTGGAGGTGTGTTCGTTCTTGCAATTCTCTGCATTATCACTAACCTCATGTTCGAAGCGGGAGAGTTGGTAGATCTTATAGATGAATTTTCCGAAGGAAAGATCCAATTCGCCTATGTTAAGGTCACCGATCCGAATTCTGGACTTCCAAAGAATGTCCTCATTGCGTGGTGTGGGGAGGGCGTACCTGAGCGGACAAAGGGGTATTTTACCAGTCATTTGTCCGCCGTCTCAAAATTCCTGCATGTTAGTTCGCACTTGAATATATGTATGGGTGGAAAGTCTGACTTTCCAAATCTATAGGGCTATCACGTACAGATTACTGCACGTGCCGAGGGTGATTTAACAGCAGAGGGAATCATTCATAAAGTTGGCGATGCATCTGGTGCAAAGTATACACCAACTACGGTTCAACAGCGTTCTCTTGCCGCCGAGCCGCCAGTATCAATGAAGCCAGCCTTCACTCCTAGCCGGAACGCTAGCATTGGATTGGATACTACAGCGGCCGGTCCGATTCGGGCCCAAAGGGCAAATGGTGACGATGATGGGTGGGGTCCCAATGCGCCCCCAGTGACGAGGACCGAACTCGAAAAGGTCCAGTCAGCCTACAAACCAACGAAAGTCAACATCCAGGAACTCAAATCAGACAAGGAACCTGCGACAAAAACAAGCGTTGAACACCCCCCCTATAGCCGTGATAATGTCGTGAAAGGTGGCTATCAACCTGTTGGCAAGGTGGACATAGCTGCGATAAGGAGACAGGCGCGTGAAGCAGGTAGCTTTGGTGATGATCGGCCTGAGCCCATCAAAGGAGCATACGAGCCTATTGGGAAAGTTGATATTGCTGCAATTCGTTCAAAGGCACAGGACCGAAGTACCCACTCGCTGCCCAATGAGGACGGGCATAGTGCATCAAATCAAACACAAAACCCGGTGGAACATACACTTTCTCCTGGCCGTTCCATAATTACCGGTGATTCAGAGCGTCTGACGAGCCTGCCGAAGCCGAAAGTCTCAAACAAGTTTGGTGTCACTTCATCATTCAGGGGAACAAAGCCACCTCTCCCAAGTAGCCCGGCATCTAAACCGAACTCTGCTACTGTCCAAATTGGTAGTGCAAGCCGAACCTTTGCTGACGAGGGTGGCAAGACACCTGCACAACTCTGGGCGGAGAGGAAAGCTAGGGAGCGGGGGCAAGACGTGCCTCCGTCCCATTCATCGAATGCTGAGGCCATCGGCCAAAGTCAGCACAGTGACGCGGGGGAATGGAAGAGCTCATATAGTGGCAAAACTTGGGCCCCGGTTCAGACCACGCACACTGGGAAATCTGTTGGCAGTGATGTTTCTCAGCCCCATCAAGCGCCGGGTTATTTGCCCACTGAAACATCATCAACCGATATCCGAGCGTCTCAGCAAAGTGTCAGTTCGATTAGGGATCAAATTGCCCGCGGATCTTCAATGGGACCACCCTTGGAACAGGAATCTACTCCGGATAACGGCCATAATGCATCTCTCCTACATGAAGTTCGAGCGGGCCCTACGGACCCTGAAACTTTCCACGGGCCCGTAACTCATCAACCATTTTCTGCCCCATCACAACAAGCTCGGTCACCGAGCCCGCAAACTCCAGTACGTGAAACCTCACCCATACGCGTGGCCGCGCCAGTTGGGAAAGGCGCTGCAGATGCCCATGACGAACAGCCTTTGCTACCAAGCCCTCTGCCTATTGGGAGCCCACAAGAGAAAGTGGCAAGCGATGAAGACACAAGAGAAGACAAGCACGATCCTAGACGAGTAACATCTGAAACAACCCTCGCCAATGATGTCCACGGACAGGGGATAGAGGCCGTTGTCCAATACGATTACGAGAAGGCAGAGGACAATGAAATTGAGCTGAAAGAAGGCGAGTATGTAACTGATATCGAAATGGTCGACAAAGACTGGTGGTTGGGATCAAACTCCAACGGAGACCGAGGGCTTTTCCCAAGCAATTATGTCGAGGTAGTTGCAGAAGGTCAAAACATGCTTGAAGAATCAGGTGTGCAGGAAAATGAACCTCAAACAGATCCAGTGGCCATCACCCCGGATGTCGAGTCTCCGGCTCCAGCTCCAGCAGAAGGGCACACTGCAACGGCGTTATATGACTATGAAGCCGCGGAAGACAACGAGCTAAGCTTCCCGGAGGGTGCCGACATAAAAAGTATAGTAAGTCATCAACAGTCTTTATCGTATCTATTGGGTTCCATTTAACCTTTAGTTTTATCCGTCCAATTGATGGCTTGTGTTACTGACCATCTGTTTAGGAGTTCCCGGATGATGACTGGTGGTTTGGAGAATACCTTGGCAGGAGGGGTCTCTTCCCGGCAAACTATGTTGAACTTGGTAAATGATCAAGAGTCTGCATTGATGTACTGCATTCATAAGAAGGTTTTGCTACCATGGCATATTGTGTATGTATTCACAAATATCAGCATAAGGCAGGCCATGCCCTCTTTCTGCTGAATATATTAAGCTGCGTCTTGTCAGATGTTTGTGTTTATTATGGTGCCTTGTTCTGCTTTCGTTTATCATTAGTTTGTACTTTTACTTAGTTTGTAGTTATCATTCATGTGTGTATGGTAGTACACCTAATATAAACATATTGAGAAGTTTCTAAAAGTAGCTGGGTAGCCTCCCAGTACGCAGTACGCAATTTTAGGAGTTATATATTAGAGAGCACTGGGCAATATTAAATATTTAAGTACCCAATGCTTGGAGTACCTACCTAAGTTCCTCGCGAGTGAGAGCGAACAGTCGCAGCTTAATTGTGGGTCAATTGTATTAGTCATTATCATGTGACAGAACTAATTAATGAAACTCTAGCCTATAGAATATGTCTTAGGTACCTACAGGTAGGTAGTATCATCTGAAAAATACGTTAAAAAACCACCAAAGGCAGCAGTATTACGTGAAAATCTACCTACAAACCTGCCTGTCTAGTAGGTACCTGCCACAGACTGAGTTATCTCATAACTGGTACCTAGTTTCTCACTACATGGAACGGAATATTGGTAGGTTTGTTAAAGCCTCGTGCGCTTCCACAAGACCCTAATAATCTAACAATTCCGATTTATGGCTTCCAGTTTTCTTTCCACCAAACAACATACCACACACCTGTAAAGACAAGAATTGCCTTGCCCGACAGGCTGACAATAATGGCGGCTCTCAGTGAAGATTTGCTCGTGACTGTCAATAAGCTTCAAGATCTTGTTTTCAATACAATTGGAAATGACTCTCTTGACTTGCCACAGATAGTAAGCTTATATTTCTAGGAGACCCTCCCAATTCCACTGGTATAACATGGGGCTATTGGTGATACAGCGCTAATACATGCCATAGGTTGTTGTAGGCTCTCAGTCCTCTGGAAAATCATCTGTACTTGAAAACATTGTTGGCAGAGACTTTTTACCAAGAGGAAGTGGCATTGTCACACGACGGCCTTTAATCTTGCAGCTCATAAATATTCCTAGTGAACGACACGATAGACCCGAAAACGATGAAGTCCATATACCACACACGGCTGCAAGTGTAGCAGGACAGTATGAATGGGCAGAATTCCACCACGTTCCTGGCCGCAAGTTCGATGATTTTGCCTTGGTGAAGCAAGAAATTGAGGCGGAAACCGCGAGGATAGCCGGAAGCAATAAAGGAATTAACAGACAGCCTATCAATCTCAAGATCTTCTCCCCCCATGTACTCAACCTCACAATGGTTGACTTGCCAGGGTTGACGAAAGTACCTATTGGAGATCAACCGTCTGACATTGAAAAGCAAACCCGCGCTCTCATACTTGAATATATAGCAAAGCCGAACAGTATCATCTTAGCCGTCTCTCCTGCTAATGTTGATCTTGTCAACTCTGAAGCACTGAAGCTTGCTCGCCAAGTGGATCCTATGGGCCGAAGGACAATTGGAGTTTTGACAAAGCTGGATCTCATGGACCATGGCACCAATGCTATGGATATTCTTTCGGGCCGCGTCTACCCTTTGAAACTAGGGTTCATCGGAGTTGTCAATCGCTCACAGCAAGATATTCAGTCCGGAAAATCATTGTCCGATGCACTAAACGCCGAAGTTGACTTCTTTCGGCATCATCCAGCTTATCGAAATATGGCGAATCGCTGTGGAACGCAATTTCTCGCGAAGACATTGAACACAACCCTAATGTCCCATATTCGAGATCGGTTACCCGACATCAAAGCACGTTTAAATACCCTCATGGGTCAAACGCAGCAAGAACTGGCAAGCTATGGCAATAAACAGTTTAGTGGGAAAGAGCACCGTGGATCCTTGATTCTACAGCTGATGACGCGTTTCGCCTCCTCTTTCATATCGTCAATTGATGGAACATCTTCTGAGATATCCACTAAAGAACTCTGTGGGGGGGCCAGGATATATTATATCTTCAACTCTGTCTTCGGCAATTCGCTTGAAACAATCGACCCTACTTATAACTTGACCGTCTCCGACATTAGGACTGCTATTCGGAACTCGACTGGTCCTCGCCCAAGCCTTTTCGTTCCGGAACTTGCCTTCGATCTGCTTGTGAAGCCCCAGATAAAAATGCTGGAAACCCCAAGTCAGAGATGTGTTGAACTAGTCTATGAAGAGCTTATAAAAATTTGCCATACGTGTGGTTCACAGGAGCTACTTCGCTTCCCACGCCTCCAGGCAAAACTGATCGAGGTGGTGTCAGACCTTCTTCGTGAGCGTCTGGGTCCTTGCTCAACATACGTTGAATCACTCATATCCATTCAGAGAGCCTATATTAATACAAACCATCCAAACTTTCTCGGTGCGGCAGCCGCAATGTCATCTGTTATCCAGAATAAACAAGAGCAGGATCGAAGGGCAGCTTTGGCCGATGACAGGCGAAAGCGAGAGAAGAGAAGATTAAAAGAACTTGGAGCGTTGAATGGAAATGCACCAGCATCACCTGAAATCGAGGAAGAACAGCAGCCTGACCTAAAGGCACAGAGTATTCCTATCCGTGGGCAACCCGGGAAGGGGGCCAGGAGCATGTCCCCTCACTTTGGTAAGGGACAAGAAGGTGGTGTTACAGCAACACTAAACGGAGCGCATACAAACCACCAAGCCACTTTTGGGGCAACAAATACCAGTCGTGATTCATTTCTCAACTATTTTTTCGGCAAAGACGGTGCCCAGCATGCTACCTCGTTACCTCAACTTCCGCATCAGAATCGCCAGTATACCAGCCCCGGCGAAACAAGTATTAGCCACAGTATTCGCCGCACAGATTTACGATCTCCTGTTATGCCGGTCGATGATTTTGCAGCTCCCGTAGAGTATGCTGGTGACGTCGGCGCCTCCGTAAGTTTATATTTTCCCTCGGCAAGGAACTGACGCTTACTTGATTATTCAGCCCAAAGAAGATTCCGAGGCCGCCCTCTCCGACCGCGAAGTGATGGAGACAGAGTTGATTCGCCGATTGATCTCTTCCTATTTCAATATTGTGAGAGAAACGATCGCAGATCAGGTTCCCAAGGCTATCATGCATCTCCTTGTTAACCATAGCAAAGATGTCGTGCAAAATAGACTTGTCAGTGAGCTCTATAAAGAAGATCTTTTTGCAGAACTTCTCTATGAGGATGATGGTATAAAGGCAGAAAGAGAAAAGTGTGAACGTCTCTTGGACACATACAAAGAGGCTGCCAAGATCGTTGGTGAGGTTTTGTAGGTTCAGGAGAGGTTCATACAAAGCCTTGTTATGTCCACTCGGATCATACTCATCTCTGACACATACGTGTGAGCCTTTTTTTATGCCGATGATATCACCCAGCAGATATCTTTGTAATTATAGGCTAGATTTTGATATTATGCATTCTACTATCCAAAAAAAAAAAAAAAAAAAAAAAAAAACCGAAGGAAGCTTTTTTGGGAAGTGCCATGGGAAGCCACATATCCCATAGGAAAATTTACAGGGGCTAGGCGTTGCCGTTTGGGATGTAATGCAAAAAGAGCAAAAGGCTATGTTAGGACGAGAGGGGGGAGCCTAGAAGATAAATAAATCTAGTAGAAAGTAAAATGGGTTGTTTCTCTAAGTGAAAAATACCCCTTGCTATAAAGTGTAAGGTTCAGGCAGTCTTTCCTTTGGAACGTGCACCTTCGAAGCCATACAGGGCACCACCTATAAAGACAAATAGTGCACCTATCAGAACACCCGGAGAGAGAGCATTTCCAAAAATATAAATGGACAGAAGAAGCGAAACCAGCTTCCTGATATTCAGAACAACAGTAACCGTTAGAGAAGATGATTTTGCAGAAAGGAGGTGAACTCCACGGATGCACAGATACTGTGTCAAGGCATTGATTAAAAGGTATGCCAGCTTGGTGGGAAAGTAAGTGAAGAGGAACTTTGCCGTAAAAATATCCCGGAAAGTCAACATCCCAGCTAATTTCCCGATAGACGGCGTAAAGTGTAGTGTCTTGTAAGACTGTCCAGGGTTACTAAGACCTTCATTGATTATGGATGCATGGCTCAAGAGACGAGCATCATCGGTAGAGAAAACTTCAAGCTCGGCAGGGGCATCCGATGAGAATAATATCCGCCATTGTGTCAAAAGTTGCTTGTAGGTCGGCAGGAAAAGGGGTATTGACAGAGTGTGGGAGTAGAATAGGGCTTCTTTCCAGTGATCTCTGCCATGTGTTTCGTAGAGCCGGTCTGCATAAATCCCTTGGAATGCAGAAAGAATCATTGCCAGGGCAAGGATGGTGAGCCCCACCAGAGTGGTCAATGTGGAATTGCTTTCAACATTCATGGCTTGACCTTTGGTCCTAGCATCTGCCAAGGCAGCAGTGACAACGCCCAGAGTAAGCATCAGCACTGCAAGTATTTGACCTCGTGAATATCTTCTCCCATTGAACAAAAAGCCAATGCCCATAGACGCCACAGGGCCTCCGGATCTGAGGATGATATGCAATGGGACAGAAATCTTGTATGCAAAAGCCCAGTTATTTAAAAGGTTGACTGTCGCGAAAAACCCCGTGTAGACTAGCCATGACCTTAATGGAATGGCCCGCGGACTAAGAAATAATGATTGAGGGCCTGCTGACAGGGAGATAAATGTCGGGAAAGTGATTAAGGATGTAAGGAGGAATTGAGCGAATGTTATCAAAAGACCTATTAGCGGAAAGATCAGAAGATGGCATCTTAATGCTAATAATATAATGGAAATCAATTACCAGAGCTTGGTTGATCCCTGTACAAGAAGGTCAGCTCCAATGTTTTATGTTTGCCCGTTATGATCGACTCACTTAATGATTGCCTCGAGCGCAAACACCTGTCATCCAGAATCAGAAGTAGAGGCTTAACATGGTCGGATCCATACCTACATTCGCGCAACAGCCACCAAAAATCAAGGAAGACATTAAAATTAGGTTTGTCCATCTGGGCAATGTTGCATAGGTCACAGCACTTGCTACTCCGGTCAAATATCTATATGTAGCATTTGTGGAGGTTTTTTGCTCATCACCCCTAGCTAGCCGGATCCGATTCCTTTGTGGACTAGGACTGTCTATCGTGTCGTTACTCTGAAGTTTGAAGTCAGTGTCCGAGTTGTGCTTTCTCCGCGTGAGAAAGGCATGCTGTCCATGAGCCATCTCCTTTGTGATTTGAATTGATTGATTATTTTATATAGGAAGGAAGAGGCAAGTGTTGAAGACGAGCTATGAATGAAATAAATTCTGGGGGGGGGTTCTTTTGAAAAATATAAGGGGAAAAAAAAGTAAATAAAATAATAGTTCAATCTTTTGTTAGGCGTAACTTGTTAACTTGTTATTATGGGTGTAAATAACTAATGTAATCAACGGTTGGGCGGCCCACCCGGTTGGGCGGCCCATCTCTTTTAAAAATACTATCTCAAATTCTTACCTGAAGCTATTTAACTACTACAGATACTACTAAAAATATTTATATTATTAAAAATATAGATAAAATAAAAAAAATTAAATTACTAGTATTTATAAAATAATACATATTTATAATATTATTTAAATCATTTTTTATATTTAATTATCTGAATATAATTTTACTAAAAATAAGATTTATATATATGAAAAATTATTTAAAAATAAAAAAAATTATTTATTAAATAAATTTTATTGAGTATTATAAATCTTTCTATATTTAATTTATTAAATAATATAATTATTAAAAAATTAAAATTAATAATAATAATTAGATTATTAATATAATTCAGCGAGGACCTATCTTAGAATTGCTTCGCGCTAAAGCACTTCGCGAATAAAACCACTATAAACACTTTAAAACCCCTCCAATATAATTGTAGAGTAAGGGATGAACTCTTATTCTCGCTTCGCAAATAATTCCCAGCACATATCAAGAGCAGCTCGGCATGGTCCAAAACTACCTTGTACTAGTCAACAACCCTTGGTCACACACCCTTATGAGCTGCAACCCATTAATTAGGTAGTAATGGTACTAAGTATTACCATGTGTTCCGTACCAATCTAGTTAACCTTGGCTTTACTGTGCGGCTCCATACCCAAACAATATACAGAGTACTAGTATATACCATGAGAAGACTGGATCTTTGATTGACAGCACGAGACACCACTCAGAGACAGCAAGCAGCTACCCCAATAGGAAGTGGAAGCAGTATACATCCCCAAACTCTTTGGCTATCCGTTCCATAAGTTTTCACTGGGGATATGATATGCTATATATGATGCTAATATTTAATGATAAAAGACTACTGACAAAGCCGATACATATACTACTATACCCAATGCTAAGGTACTCGTGCAGGTTCTGAAAAGCAAAGCTTGTCATATTAAAAGTCATCTATAATGTCATCATCGATCAGGATAAGCCTTCCCCGTCCGGGAGCCAATGGAATTTGGGATCCAGAATTGTTGGTTTGTTGGCGTGCGGTTATTGTGAAACTCTTTGAAGGATGACCTATCTGTTCAATACCAGATGTCATCGAAGGCAACTCGGAATAGTTGGAATAACTTCTATCCATGGCATTGTCCTGAGCCTCAAATCTGCTCATCTCAGTTATCTTCTTGAGCTCCTTCGAGCTCCCTATGTTACTAGTCAGTAGGGCCAAGTATGGTAGCTGGTGAAGTATCAGATCACTGCGCGATGTTATAGTCAGGACCACCTTTGGGTCAATACAATGATTAACTGGGTCAACTGAATTTTGACCTCGGTTGTTTTCTTGAGATAAATAGCCACTGGCATCGATCATAGAGCTAACAAATGGCTCACTGGATTGGTCGAATAACTTGCATGACCATAAGCCTATAAGACCTTGTATCTCCTCCATGTCACGAATAAGACGTAGTGAGTCCGGAAAGAACATTTTATATGTACTTCTGGTATTGTTAAGACCTTCTTTTGATATCGATGACCGATTCACGGGGTGAGGAAGAGCAAACAAGATACCACGAACTGCAACTTGATAACTGATATCAGTTTGCCGTAAAAGATCTACCTCAGTGGAATTGATGCCTCCCCAGGTTCGGGTTTGCCTATTGATGTGAGAACCAAGCACATCACTGTCCGAAAGTGCACTTATACACCCATCTAGGTATTCTGTGAATAATGAACCATTGCAAGACGGGGCATAGTTTTCGTGTATAGTGCTAATGAGTGTTTGGGCGTCAGTTCCGGCCTCATCCACAAGTTCATTGACACACACTTGGGACGATTGCGGCCGCTTATGATAGCTTAGGTGGTCCGGAGGCAAGACGGGGCGACTGCCTGTTGCTGAGACTACATCGGCCCGTTTGTTATATACCACCTTCCCGACAGCATGAAAGAGCCCCAAACTTGCTCCTCTTTGTGTCACTAATTCCAACGTCTCCTTTTCTGGAGAGGTGAGGGTTGTTCTAGCTCGTTTTGGTTTCGTAGCGCTCACAGAAGCACCAGCTGGCACAAAATCTTCACATCTCAAGCAGAGAAATTCGAGGGATGAAACTGCACTCCGAATGTCCCCCATTCTCGAGATACTGTGCAGGATAGCGGAGCTTGGAAGTTTTTCACGACCAGAAATGGAGGCTTCCTTTTCCAAAACAAGATTCAAAGCTCGGTACATAATCGTCGGGGCTATGCCATTGAAATCGATCATGCCTGATCTCGGGTGGTTGTAAAGCTCTGGGCCCAGTAGCCGATGCACAGTTAAATTATCCGACTGGAAAGATCTCGAGTCAAGAAGCGTTTCGGATACGATTATGACAATTGGAGAGCTTGGTCGTTTGCTACTCTCCATTTGAGCTTCTTCTGGTGTTGTGATCGCAAGATAACGTTGAAGACTTAGTCTGAAGGCTGCTAAATTAGCCGGTTGACCTGTTAGCGTGGGGTATTCCTCAACGAGCATTATATGTCGCTTTGGAGTAGAAGTAATGCCGTCATCGTCGCCAATGCCAAGGGAGCTAGTCACTCCGTCTAAATCAAGACTATTAAACTCATTCCCCCGAGCCACAAATTCCTCAAAACGCGTTGCAGTTGATACATGCGTTTTAGTCACAGACTCAAATGTTGAAGGGTTTTTCCACTCCAGGATACCAAAACCCAGGACACTGGATAGTAATGAGATCGTGGATGTCTTGCCACTTCCTGCAGGACCACGAAGGACAAGCAACTTCATTTCGTTAGCTATGTCAAGCCTCATATAAAAAGTCAAGAACGTGCTTTTAGTAAAAGCCCTCCGAGTTTGGCAAAGATATCCACATGTAGACAACATACCTGCCTGTCACTTCCGGCAAATGCGTTCATTAACCAGTTCTTCACATCGGACACCTTCTTCTTATGGACTGCCAGTTCGTCTAGATTAGAGGGAGGGAACTGTTGCGCCCAAGGAAGGTTCTGTTCATGGGACAAAAGATAACGTGATTGCTGGGGTCTGGAATGTAGGGGCTGAGGCATTGAAAAGCGCTTATTCAAATCAGACCTCTGGTCGCAATATAACGATTTCTGAGGTAACGAAATCTGATTGTGTAAATTGGGTATTTCACTGCCCTGTTGCAATGTGGCTTTATCACTTAAGATATGTTGAGTGAATATCTCATCAAATGAGTCATAACCATCATCAACGATATCATCGTTGTCAAATGTCGTGTCATTCTGAGATAAATCCCGCCTGGAGTCCATATATTGAAAGGATGGCTGTTGTTTGGAAGTTGTAGGGCCAAAGAAGCTGTGTAGGGATGTCTCTTCATTTCTAGCACTTTGCGGGTATTTGCGTTTCATGTTCGTTGGACAGGGTAGCCGCAGCACAGGAGAAGAGCAAGCTTAAGTATATAAGATACTGTTGATGTGGCTTATGGGAGCGTATTGGTTGCATAAGAATGTATTGGTTGAGATAGGTATGATGTATATTATTGACAATAGCTGAACATTCGCATTATTGTTAAGCCTATTATACCATGGCCCTGAGATCCATAGTTTATTCAGTTGTCAACTAATTCTGGCGAGTTCGATAAAGGATTTGTGTTTCATGTCCAGATGAAAATGATAAATGGGTATGGCGGCATTAGATCAAAGCACACTGACGTGCCCTGATGTTTGGAGGCTTACCGCCTACCTACCTAATTGCAAGCTCGATTTTCTACTCCGTATCCGGTTAGCCTATAACAACCCCTCCTTCCATCCATCTTACGATTCGGTTTACACTACGACCTTAACCGCTTAATGGGGTCTCAGCTGCGAGGTCAGAAATTAGTGCGACGGGTTCAGGGAGATCCTGATACTGAATAATCTAAATCATATAGATAGATAATACAGAGTCAGAATTATAAATCTTAATATTAAATAATCTAAATTATATAGATAAATAATATAGAATTAAGATTATAATAATTAATATTAGATTATTTTTTTATATAAAAACCAATTATTAAATATAAATAATATTAATAACTTAAATATAACTAAAATCTAGTTAAATATTAAAAATAAATTTATTAATAATCTAATAAATATTTTATATAATATTAGTTTATTTATAAATAAATTTTTAATTATATTTAATTCTAATAAAATTATATTGAAATTTAAACATTTTTAAATAACATATTTTATTAATTAATATTTAAAAATATTTAAAAATAATTATTATAATTATTATAATTTTAAACTAAAATTTTTATAAATTCTAAATTTTATTTATATTAATATAAATATTAAGTTAAATTTAAATTTAAAATAATCTATTATTTTATTTTATTAATTATATTTAGTAACTAAAATTAATTAAATTTTATTTAAAATAAATTTAAATCTAGTATAAATTTTTTTTACTATTATTTATTATATTATAATTAATTTAGATTTAAATTTAATATAATTTTTTTATTACTATTTATTATATTATAATTATTTTTAATTGAAATATAGTTTTATTTTTATAAAAGAATATATAATATCTAGTATTTATATATATATTAATCTAATAATTAATATTATTCTAAATTTTTTTAAATAAAAATAATATTATAATATTTTTTTATATTTATAATAATTTAAGTTAATTTAAATTAATTATATAATAAATTTTATTTTAATATTATAATTATTTTTTTTATTAGAGAAATATAATATATTTTTATTAATTTAGATTAGACTAATATTAAATTAATTATAAATTAATAAAATAATTACTAATTTAAAATTAAAAATAATATTTTATATAAAATAATATTTAATAAATCTATTTTTTTATATTAGTATATATAAGCCTGATATAAAAATAAATTTTATTCTAATATCTGAATAATTTAAGTTTATATTAAGTTTAAATCTAGTTCTTATTCACTAAAGAATAAAAAAAAATTTAATTATTTAAATAATTTATTAGTAATTAGATATTAATTTATTATTATTAATATTATAAAATTTTATTTATAAATTAGAATTAGTTAAATTTAAACTTAATTTAATTTTAATTAAGATTTAAACACTTAATTTTATATAATAATAATAATAATAATAATAAAATAATAATAACTGAAAATAAAATACAATATATTTAATCTAATAATAAAATTAATTAAAATTTAGTTTAAATTAAATTATTATTAATTTTTTATTATAATAATTTCTATTTCTAGTTTTTTAATCTTTTATTATAATTATATTTCAATATATAATTAATTATATTATTTATATAATTTATTAATCTATTTTTATTATATTAATATATAAGATAAAGTTTTTATAATATTAGAATTAAAAAAGCTTTTTACTAATTAATTTCTTCTTAATTATTATATAAATAGTATTCTTAATATTAATTTAATATATAATAAATTAATAATTAAATAAGAATTATTATTAATTTAAATAGATTTAAATATATTATAAGAGTTCTAGAAATTTTAAAAATTTTTAAAATAATTTTAATATTATTAAATAATTTTTTTTTAATTTTTTTTATAAAAAAATTTTATTTAATTTTATAAACATTAAAAAAATAATATAAAAAATAAAAAAAATATATTATTTCTTCTAAGAAATTTTATAATATAAAATATATTACTAATATTATACTAGATAATTAATTCTAGTTTTAATTTATATAATTTATTTTATTTATATTTTTTTATTTTATTTTTTCAATTCAAATTTAATTTAAATTTAATTATAATTAAAATAATATAATAAAAATATTAGAAAATAATTTATAAAAAGATTTAAAAATAATATAATTTATGTTTATTTCAGAATATTTTTTAATAAAAATATTTTTTAACTAGTTATGTAATTATTTTAAAAATAATTATTTTTTATTATACTAATATATATATATATAATCTATTATTATATATAATAAAATTTAAATTAATTAAAATATAATCTATTTAATATTTAAATTTTTTTTTATATTTTTTCCAGTTCTAAAGTTTTATATTATAAAAATATAATATTTATATTAATTTTATTTTTATAAAAATTTTATTTTATAATTCTAAATTTTAGATAATATTTATAATATATTTTATAAAATAATTATTAAATTATTTTTAAAAATTTTTCTGGATATATATTTTATAAAATATTAAAATATATAAAAATATTCTGATTATTTTTAAATCAAATTTAATTCATAAAAATAATTTTCTAAATTCATATTTATATATATTAATAATTATAATAAATTTAACCTTTATTTAAATAGAATATATATTAAATTTAATTCTTATTTTATATTTATATCAGTTATAATTATACAGATTTTGTTTTATATTTTAATATATATATAAAAAATATATATTTTATTAACTAATTATATTTAATATTTAAAAAAATCTTTAAAATATTATATAATATATTTCTTATATTTTTAGATTTATAAATATATATATATATATATTAAATTTTTTAAAATTAATTTAATCTAAATAATAATTAAAATTAAAATAATTAAATTTACTTTTTATTTTATTATTTTAATTAATAATATTAAAATATTTATTTTTTCTGTAATTATTTTAAAAGAAAGATTAATTTTAATTAAAATAAAAATTTTAAAATATAATAACTTATTTATTAGTACAGTAAATTATAATAAAATATTATTATATTTAATTAAAAGAAACATTTTAAATTTATTAACCAGAAGTTTTTTTTGATTAAAATTTTATTTTTAAAAACTATTTTTAAAATTTAATCAGAATTAAAATAAAAAAATATTTTAAAATATATACTAATTATATTAATTTTATTTTAATAATATAATAATTTTTAATATTAAGATTTTTAAAAAAAAAATTATTAATTTAATAAAAATTAGATTTAAAATTCTTTTTAAATTCTTTTTAAATTGAAATTTAATATATTTATTTTTTTTAAAAAAAATTCTAATTTTATTTATAATTTTAATTAGAAGTTTTAATTAAAAAAAATAAAAAATATAAATAATAATTCTAAATCACTATTATAATAAATAGATATTAGAAAAAATAGCAGTTTTTACTTTTCTCTCACTTCTTACTTAAATTTAATATGGAAATACATACAAAGTTTGAGTAAAGAATAAAGTGAAAATAAGATGAAAAAAGAAGATATAATTAGCTAATTTAGCTAAAGGGAAGGATTTAATAGAAGAAAAAAACTGATCAGACTTGATCAAAAGATTGATTCTGATTCAAATTGAATCACTTGGATTGAATTGCTTGAATACTGAATTGCTTCTGTTGAATCGCTTGAATACTGAATTGCTTCTGTTGAATTGCTTGAATACTGAATTGCTTCTGTTGAATCACTTGAATAAGAATAAAGTAAATGAGCAAAGATTAAGGCTATATTTATATTTATTCACCTGTCAGGTTGAATCATCATAAATCATACCTAGATCATGATGCTTTAAAATTAATGAAGTCATGAAATACTAAATATAATATAAAGATAGGGTAAAACAAGTTTGATAAGTAAATAAAGATATAATATTTTATATAAGCAGGAAAAGTATTTACTTAATTAGCTGAACTGGATTATAGAAGATTAGAGGTAACTGCTATAGAGTTCAGAATAATTTATTACTGAGTTGGCTGGACCTGTCCGTAGGTCGGAGATAACCGGTTTCGGGAGAGATGATTAATCAGTGAATGAAGTAGAGTATTCCAGCCGACAATAGAAATTAATTTTTAATTTATGTTTTATTTTTAAAATTATACTAGAATCTTAGAAGTAGTAATATTCTATTAAATTAATATTAATTAAATTTAAATTAAATAAAATAAAAAAGTAAATATTATAAAATTTATATTAAGATTATATTTAAATAAATTATAAATAATTTTTAATTAGTTTTTAAACTTCATTAATTATTAATATTTTAAAATATTTAATATTAATAATATTATATTAAATCTTTATATTAAAAAAATTTAAATAATTAAAAAATATTTATTAAAAAAAATATATTTAATTTTTTCTAAAATTAATTAAAGATGATATTATATAAATATTTTATTTTTTATATTTATATTTATTTTTTAGTAGATTTTTTTAAAATATTTATTAAAAATATTAATAAATAAAATTAATAAAATTACTAATATTCTTATAAAATTAAAATTAAACTTAAATAAAATTAAATAATATATTCTCTTATTATAATAGATAAAATATTATTTTTTTAAGTATTAAATTAAATTATATTTTATACTAAATTTATAACAAAAAATTATTTAATTTAAAAAAAATATATTTTTAAAATTAAAATAAATATAAATTAATAAAAAATAAATTAAAATTAAAATATAAATAATATACTATTTTTATAGATTTAAGATTATTAATAAATTAAATAATTTTATTAATAATTTATTAATTTATTATAATTATAAGTCCGGTCTGAACCTGTTGTACTAATTTCTAACCCAGTCGCAGCTGTATCCCCCCGCTTAATGTAGGGTTTCTATGTATCAGATCTTTATTTAAAAATGAAAATCTTCGAAATGATTAAAATTTCCGGTATGCTTTCATTCACCATCTTTTTACTATGTAAACATAAAAATAATATGTGAGCGGGATTGGGTAATCTGGGCACGCTAGCGTTCCCTTTGTTTACCTCCTTGACCCCTACAACACCAACCAACTAGCTACCACTTTCTTTTGTACGCAGTTTCATGCAGATTAGTTTAATTGTTGATATCATTGAACTCGTTCATTATCGCGTCCCCAAGTGGCCTATCTCTTACTAGACCCACATAATATATCTTAGCTTGCATTCAACCAATACCCCCTGACCAACGCCCCTTCCCCAAAGTAGCCTTATACTGAATCCAACTAAATCAAATATACCTAAGTCTTTACGCAGTAGATTAAGGGTTCTTGCACTGGACTGACATCTTCCTTTTGATTGACTGACGCCAGGTACACCGGGTTCGCTTCACACACTACCTGCCTATAAGAAGCTGCTGCTGCCGCCGCCTTTGTTATATGATATCTATTCTACTAGTATATTCAATCCTCGTACTAGAGAATGTTGAGCACATTCTGTAGTGCAGCTGTGTTAGAATCTTCCCTCCGAGAAACATAAGCTCTGACCTCCTGTACACTAAGGCCTGCCTCAGCTTGAACGGTGGCCCCAAGGCCTCGGCCAGTGCTGGCCCCGGTATTATTGCTTGTTCTCCCACTATTGGTGCTGGTTGTGCCACCACGTATTCTCTCGCGTAAGGCTTCAGAGCCAATGACAAACAAATTCCCAACCTCAAGCAGGACGTCCAGCGTACCACTTGGACCTTTGACCTGTTCCTCTATGTCCCAAGACTTGAGGAGACCCGTATACTGCGTCATATCCTTGGTGACCATAAGTCCTCCCGGTCCATTGACAACAAATCGTTTGAAATGCTCCAGAAGAAGATTACGCGCTCCGAGAACAATTTCTGTTAGAAGCTGACGAATGTTAGAGCCACTGGGGGGCAGCGATGTCTTCACGATATTATGTGTACGGGTCAGAAATGTGCATATCAAAGCACATGTCTAAGGATGATTAGAATTACTGACAACATCATAGACGGAATAAGAGCTTACTGGTGTCTGTAATTTCTCCAACCAAGCTGCGTTATCTCCCTCCTTAGGCCGAAAATCATTCTTTTTTTGGCTGGAGAGGAGCTTGCCCACCCAAGTCAACGTAGAGTCTATGACCTTTTGCTCAAGGCTATTGATCTTCTCCTCTATTCGTGTGGTAATGAGATTAGTCTTTTTTTCCATTTCTCGGCGAACTGTAATGCTGCTGGCGGCAAGGGGGATAAGTAGTGTATTTATACACATTATCATCAAATTTGCAATGCCAATAGCATTTCGAATAGATGGTAAATATGCAAAGTCGGGTTCTGTTCTCCCAGTCTCCTGTGATGCCGCGGCTTCGAGAGCAGCATCCAAGGATACTTCAATAAATCCTTCTCCCATTACTGAAAGAAGAAGGCTCAACAGTGCAAGCATATCTTTAGGTGTTTCACTGTTCATGCTAAGCTCCAAGCCTCTGCCAACTGCCTCGGCAAGCCATTTTAGCATTCGCTTTGCATATGCTATGCTTGGGATGCCATCATCCTCCGTTAGTTTAATATCAGTAGGCCTTGTAAGGTCACTGGACTCTCTGAGTCCTGCGAGCTGGAGTAGCATTCTTTTCTGCGTTGGAGGAAACTCCGAAGACTCTAGACGGCTCAAATACGCATCGCGCGCTGAAGAGAGTAGCTCTGTGCCAGATTTAGAAAGTGATGCTATGAAAGTTGTCGCTGCTTTCTTTCGGCGAGCATGAAAAGTGGTAAACTTGAACAACAAAGATGTGTACAATTCTTCCAATGTCCTCTTTTCTCTCTCTATGTATGAGGACCCGACAAAATATGGCACGAACAAATCCTCCAGCTGCTGGTCGAGGACCAGTGCTGTTTGCGAAGAGATCGGATCCGGGTGCTCGGTCAATCCATGGCTCTTCAGATCATCAACCAGCGTACTGATATAGCTGCGGGAATTCTGCAGAGACCGGAGAAAGGCTAGTGATGAGGCACTATTTGCTTTCTCCAAGACCATCTCCAGCCTTTGTTGGATGGATTGCTGGAACACACGTTGTAAGAACTTTCCCAGTACCTGTTCATAGTAAGGGAAAGCCCGCCTTATAATGGCTGATTCCTCTTGGACTACAACCTTAACCTCATCGACAAGTGATTGAAGGCTGGGTTCCACTTTCAGGGGTTCTGCATCAGGGTCTGCAAGCATTTCCCAGGCTTCTGGATCCCCCCCAATTTCCTCTGCAACCAACTGACTCCGATCAATGAAAAACTGGTGCTGATTCACGAATAACGCAATGACGCTTGCACCTCCATTGAAATCCTGGAGTACTGTTGCACAGTCTTTCATGCCTTCAAAGTTCGCCTTGCGATAAAAGTCATCAAATTGTTTCAGTAGGTCGTTCTCCAATGTCTCCGAGAATTTTTCGATGATCTCGCGGGTATTCCGTTTAATACCATGGCCCTTTCCGTTCATATAATCATCGGCAGGTATGCTTCCGTTCCCTGAGAGCCCAGCACTCCTTCCGCCTGGTTCATTCCAGCTCTCAGTGTCAAGCCTTTGACTGATTCGTAATAATTGCCGCGCGATCTGTGCTGAACGGACTTTGGCCTCGCCGGTTCCGGATCTTCTCAAATTTTCTAGAAGAGTAATGTCACCTCTGTTGTTCACGCCATCCCAGCACTCGAGCAGAAAATGGGCGTCAAGCGCCCGACGTCTCTGCCGATCTAGCTCTTCTAATCTCCTTCCGGTCTCGACAGCCATATTGCCAGTCGCAAGCTCACCCCCAGAGAGCCCTGCGCCATTGAGCGATGTATCCAGCTGTTGGAAAGATTCAATGGTCTGTTTCAGCTTTTTACCCAGCGTGTTGAGATTCTGTGAGTGCTGGGCCTCCGCCCTGCGGACTGCAGCCGAGTGTTCATTTTCTCTAATTTCCAGGTCGCCAGAAATTTCGCCTAATCGTCGCTGTGCATGCTCAAAGGTCCGAATAAGTGGTTTTGGGTCAAACGGTTGGTTCCCCGCTGCGGGGGTGATTGAAGAACGACGATTTGAAATGGCAGATTCAGAAAGGGCTTCGATGAATTCCTTGACAATAAAATCACGACTGGAGAAGTCGTCAAGGGTAAAGCTGAGGCCTTTTGGAAATACCGATCGAGACGTAGCGTTGAGTGGAGGGGTTATGGACACATCGTCCGGCATTTTCGAAGCTGTTAGCTGCTATTTTCCCCACTAACATCAGATCTTAATGTTGGTTACTGTTTGCATTAACATGTATATTTGTAAATTGATGCACTTAAAGGCGTCTTCAAGGAGGCTAAGGTAGTAGTGGTCTCAGGTGTTGTCGGAATGGATGGTTTCCTTCAATCCACATGAGATTACCTAAACACAATACCTAGTTACACAGTAACTAACTACGGCAAACGCCACGGGAAAATTTGTTACAGCCAAGGAGAAATGTCTGGCAATCTCTGACGTACCTTAGGCAGGCAGGCAGGCACTATGCAGGCAGTAATAATGACCTGAATAGTTCGGCCAGGGTTACTCCTAGTTATCCATATTACCAAGTACTTCATAAGCGGCATGTGATATATAAAGCTCATGACACCGATTTAAGAAATTTGTCAATCATACTACGTACGGTAGTATTATTGACTGTATGTATATGTCTCGAGGCCGGAACAATGGTCTGCTGCAGCCAATGTTCGTAAGGCTGGGGGGGCCCGGAATGACATTATGGCTGGTGACTATTCTTTGTATATATTAGTCCGTACTACCACCTACACCTCTACAGAGCAAGACCCACCTCCACCAATTCGGGGCCGCGAACGTTCCATATACAATCTAACGACGAAAAGCGTACCTGCACGGTGCGTTACGCAATCACAAATTCTGAATATGGTCTCCCAACGTCACAAGGAGCTCTTTCGGGATGATATTCGTTCTCGAGGAACAAGGCTGAGTGCTGCCGATCGAGAGAAAATTTTGAGTCCATACCTGCCAGACCCAGCAGATCTTCCACGCCGAGCACCTCAGAGACGTCGAAAAGTTTCCCGGAAAACACCCATACGAAGTTTTCTTAAATTGCAGTTAAATCTCCTTACTTATGCATTTATTCATATTCTTTTTGGTATTGTCACTCGCGTCTTCCAAAGCTATCATGCTGTTGTGGATCGGATCTTTGCCATCATCTACTACCATCACCGAACACCAGAGTTGATTCGCAAAGATGTGAAAAGTTTGAAACGCCTTCCTGAGCACTTGAGTGTCATTCTGTCTTTGCGAAAGGAAGACGATGCTCTGGCGATTTTGATGGATGAAGTAGCAGAGCTTGCGGCCTGGACCGTGAGCTCCGGAATACCTGTCCTAAGTGTTTACGAAAAGACTGGTAAGCAAAAATCTGGACATAAGAAGCCTTCAATTGGAAGCAGAGAAAAAATTTAACCTGGAGCAAGACACGGGTGCTAAATCTGCAATAAATTTTCATAGGAGTTCTAAAATCCTGCATTCCCATCCTTCACCAAATCATCAGGAGCAAGTTGTCTTCTTATTATGGTACTCTGGCACAGCAACCGACCCTTCAACTCTTTGCTCCTCATCATCCAATTTACAACCAACAACAAAGTCGCGCACCGTCAAATAGGCAGAATGCCGCCACTCTGACAGTGCTTCTCCTATCCGCTACGGATGGCCGGGAAACTTTTGTTGACCTGACCAAGACGTTGGCGGAAATGTCCCAGAGTGGTAAACTGTTACCAGAGGACATAACTTTGGAACTGGTTGATGCTGAAATTAGCGAAATCACCACCCAACCCACTACAACAATGTCTGCTGAGGGTGCCACCAGGGGTTCTAACCAAATGATCTCAACTGTGAAGCCTGAGCCGGATCTTCTTCTAATATTTGGCCCATTCTTGAAGCTTGATGGATATCCGCCCTGGCACATCCGGCTTACAGAAATGTTCTGTACTGGTGGTAGAAGTAGTAGGATAGCTAGTTCCGATGAGGCTGTGGAGTATCACGGCTTTCTCAGGGGCCTCTGGCATTATGCTGGTGCTCAGATGAGGTTCGGTCGATGAAGATAACCTTGACACCTGTTGATATGGAAGCGATAACAATGCTCATATGTCCGGTTTCTTGTTTAATAGTATTTTACAAGGCAGAAAGCAGAAGAGAGGCCGTGTCCCGTCTTAAAGCATATTGTCTTGACAATGGCTTATTGTACCACCATTAGTTGTCTAGATTTGTCCTGCATATTGTGGTAAACTAGGCAGTGCCATTGGTCTAGCTTGGGTCAATGTGCCTGGTATGACTATTGCTGTACTCCGTGGTATACCTATATTGTACCCACTGGCAGTTTTGATGTCCGTAGAATAGCAGGCATAAGCAGGCCGCATTTTAAACGTTTCCAATAATTGCTAACCAGCACCACTTGGGTATCAGGTCATCTTCTAGCCTGTGGATGATGGTATTCAAAGAACCACCCTTCGGTGTCCCCTAGGGCTCGATATCTTCGAAATCTTGGCCCGAAAGCCCTTCTTCATATTTACATAATTTCTGGTTATAGATACCATGTCACCCCCAGTCTGGAAAGACAGCCTGATTTTATGGTGAAAGTCCTCGCACACATTCAAGGCACCTGATCACTTCTATACCCATTTCAGTCACACCTTCAACTGCACAGGTGGAGCAAACCTGTCGGGGTCTTTTGTGGTGCAACCCATTTTTATTGGAGTTCCCATGTGAGTTGCTTGGGGAGCTTTTAAGTGATGTTATCGGCCCGGTGCAATCAATGGCATCGCAATGGCGGAGACAGATATAGCAGCTTCTTTGACCACACAAGTCAGAATCCACATTAGCATTAATAAACTCTCGAGTCGTCGGTTTCCGGTATCAAATATGGCATGGACGTAGACAGGGTGCAGACACGCAGAGGCTTTGTTTGTTTTGATGGGGGCTCGGCGAGATAGTTCTAGGAGACACCGGTGGGGAGCATGTTTTCGATGCTGTAGTGGGATATATATTTGGTAATAGAAGCTTTTCCCGTGAGGAAATCGTTTGTTCTATGTGAGGGAGATTATTTGAATTTGGCTGTTTATAATGGGTGTATGGTTGTTGGGAAAGTTGATGTTTCCTAGGAAGATACTGTTGGAGAGGAATAACCCCACCACTATCTTGGGAATGCCCTGGATAGTAGTCTATAGAGATTTGTGTATTCACATAATGAATGGCTGATGGAATAAGCGCAGCTATTCTTGTCAATGAATTAGCTATTTCCCAAGTTTTTTAGCAATACGCGCTGCTCATTTGCCTACTATTTACCTGTTTGATGTAGTGGAGACAATATCTGTTTGGACCGAGTCTCTTTTTCGTTTTCTGGTGCCTGGACTCATGATGAAAGAAGCGCCCATTT
This sequence comes from Aspergillus ellipticus CBS 707.79, assembly GCA_003184645.1. Taxonomy (NCBI): domain Eukaryota; kingdom Fungi; phylum Ascomycota; class Eurotiomycetes; order Eurotiales; family Aspergillaceae; genus Aspergillus; species Aspergillus ellipticus. The sequence continues at coordinate 74,721 of KZ825890.1, read as the reverse complement.
CGGTTGAAAGATGGGGCATGAATCTTGAACTGTGGTAGTTATACAATAGTCAGGTAGGTTCATTGGCAGAAAAAGAGAAGAAATTATCCACATAAAAGTTAATGACAAGGAAAACAGAACTGGCGGTATAAAGAGCAATTAGGGGAGGGGCCTGTATTTGATATGGAATAAATCCAGTGGGGTCCTAGAAGGAGCAAGCAAGACTAAGAAAAAATTTAGCCTTTTAATTCCTACCAACTACCTACTTAGGTAGGTACTATAAGTACAACCTAGAGAGACTAAATGTGTACTATATTCTAGTGGGCTTGCTAAATGAATATAGGCAGACAATTTATTATTTAGTGTAAGCTTAAGTATTACAAAAATATCTGTATCACCCCATGTAGGCAGTATGCAAGATCTAAGTACATACACAGTACCTTACCTAGGTAGGTAGGTGGCTGGTAAATAAAACGGGGTGATGATCAGGCGACACCCCCATTTGCTATTCCTACACCCCCTATCTTCCACCAACACTCTCCCTGGCCTAAAGGAGTAAGATAAGTTATATTATAAGCTTCTGTCTTTCTAAAAAAGCAGTAGTTAGTACAGAATTGTTAATTCACTATCTTAATTATATAATATAATAATCTCCGTTTATATACTAAGACTGCCAGTATATTATAAGGCTTTCGGATTACTAAGACTATTATATTTACTAATCCTGAAATATCCTGTAGAGTATTATTAAGTATGAAAAATAAAAATAATAAAGTATAATATCTAGATATTTAATAATCTTAATAAATAAAATATTTTTATTGGTTAATAAATATATTTATTTTTTTATATTAAATTAAACTAGCTAATTAATTATTCTTTATTTTAAATTATTTTAAATTAGTTTTATTATTATTTAAAATCAGATTTGCTTTATTTATATTAAAAAAATAAAAATATTCAAAATATAAAAAAAATATATTAAAAATATCACAGTATTAAATAAAATAATAAATATAAATAATATAAAATATTAAAATAAATATAAATAAATTTTATTTTAAATAAAAAAATTATATAATTAAAATTAATTTATACTATTAAAAATATTATTAATATTAAAAATATTAATAATAATTTTAATATAATTAATAAATAAATTTAATAAAAAAAACAAATTTAATAATAAATATTATTTTTAAGCAAACAAATCTAAATTATATTAATTATTAAATTATTATTATTATTAATAATATAAATTTTATAAAAGGATCTATTTATCAGGATAGAAAGTCTATTAACTAGATAAGAAGCTAACTAAAATATAGTAATTAAAAATATATTATTAAAATAATCTATATTTATAGAATAAACTGATTTTTAAAAAAATAGTAATTTATTAAAAATAAATTATTTTTTTATTATTAATAGAAAAATAATAATTAAAAAATAATAATTTTATAATTCAGAATATATTTTTAATCTATTATTAAAAAATTTAAATTATTTTAAAAAAAATATTTTATTATAAATAATATTTCTATTATTAAGCTAAGCTATTTAAATTAATTTTAAAAATAATTTTAGAATTATTATAAAAAAATATAAAAAAATATAAAAAAATATGAAAAAATATAAAAAAATATAAAAAAATATAAAAAAATATAAAAAAATATATAATAATAATAAAATAAATAAATTTATTAATAAAAATTATTTAAAATCTAATATAAAATCTAATATTAATTATTATATTTATTCTACTGATAATTATAATAATATAAAATATATTAAAAAAGTTTACTAGAATTAATATAAAAATATAAATAAAATATTTTTAAAAATATTTTCTTTTATTTTCTATATTAATTCTAGTAAACTTTTTATAATATTATATTATTATTAATTTTCTTATATTATTTAAGTTTTTTATTATATTTTTATTACCAGATATATATCATATCTTATTTTTTTTAATTCTATTAAAATAAATTATTTATTTTATATAAACTATTTTTATATTTAAAATAAAAATTATTAATATTATATAAGAATTATTTTAAAAATAATAAATTATATATTACTATATATTTTAATTATATTATATATCAGAGTTTCTAGAGGCTATATACTTAAAAGCCCAGAGTGTTTATAATATATAGCTAGTATTATTTACTATTTTATATGAGATTTCTCTATTTATATATATTTTATATAGTTAAGCTGAAGTATAGAAAAAATCTTATTAATTATTTTAATATAGTTTACAGAACCTCTGCCGGCTATAATTTATTTATATAATTATATTTAATTATTTTATTCTTTTAGAGAAATATAATATATAATATTAAATAATTTAATTATTAAAAATTATTTTCAGACTTTATAATACTGGAAAGGTTTTTTAATTAATTTAAATTATAGTTAATATTTTATATATTAGCTCTAGTATTATTATAATTTATAATTAAAAATATTACTCAAAGTTTTACTAATCTTACTAAATTATTATATAATAAAGCCCTATAGTTTCTATATATTATACAATAAAACCCCAGAGTTTCTGGAAGGCCTGTCCTGTATATAATTATTGTCACATGACAGAATTTCTTGAAGAAGATTATATATCAAAAGCCCAGAGTTTCTAGAACATATGCCCAGTATTTCTTACTACTTTATATAAGATTTCTTTATTTATATATATTTTATATAGTATAACTAAAGTATAGTTATAATTTCTATTAATTACTATAAAATAAATTATGGAGTCTCTACTAATCTTAATTTTATTAATTAAATTATTTTTTATTATAATATTCTTCTATATCGTGTTACTGGCTTTATTATCTCCTTACTCTTATTGGCTTGTCGCCCCTTATCTGTAAACTCTGGTGTTTTCATTAACTACTACAAACACGGGTGTTTGCTTCTTTAAAACCGGTATATATTATATAATAGAGTTTGTCAAAGAAGATTATATATTAAAAGCCCGGAGTTTTTAAAATATATGTCCAGTATTCTTACTGCTTTATATAAGGTTTCTTTATTTATATATATTCTATATAATATAACTGAAGTGCGGCTGTAGTCTCTATTAGATACTGTAGGACGGCCTACAGAGCCCCTGCCCCCTGCCGATCTCGATCCTATTAATTAAACTATTCTTCACCACAACATCTTCCCCTACGGGCTGCATGCTACAATTATCTACTATATTACTATACTGTATATTTCTTTATTTATATATAAATTATATAGTTAAACTTAAATTGAAAAATAGATTTTACCAGCTATTTTAATATAGTTTATAAAGGTTTTATCAGTTTTAATATATTTTCATAATTATTTTTAATTATTATAACTTCCAGTAAAAAAGAGTATACTATATTTAATAATATATAAATAATAATAAAGATTTTTTAATAATATATTTATAATAATTTAGAAATCTTTATTATTATTTATATATTATTTATTATTAATTTTATTATATTTTATTATTTAATAATTGAAGATTATCTAGAATTTCTTAAATAAGTTATTCATAAATTCTATAAATTATTTATATTAAAAAAATCTCTATATTAAATTATTAATTTTTTTTTATTTTTTATTTTAGTTTTAATTATATTTTATTATTATTTTTTTTATAAATTTATTAATTAAAAAAAATTATATTATGAAATTTACTAATTATAGTTAATAACTAGCTTTTTACAGCTTCAGCTGGCTAAACTAGAATATTAAATTATTTTATTCTATAATAATAATATTATTTTATTATATCAATATAAAGTAAATAAATAAATATTTTATTTAGTATTTTATATTATATAAATTATTAAATTGTTTTATAATTATTTATAAATTTATATTTTACTAATTAAAATATTAATAAATTTATTTTTAATTATATTATATAAAAGTTTCCATATTTAGCAGATATATATTTAATAAATTCTAATTATATTAAAAAATTTATTTATTAAAAAATCTTTAATTAATCTAGATTATAATTAATATTTTAAATATTATTAAATGAATTTTTATATTTTTTATCTTTATATAAAAAGAATTTATTATATAAAAATAAAATATATTTTATATATTAATATTAATACTATTATAATTTATAATTAAAATAATTATTAAAAATTTTACTACTACTACTAAATTAAATATAAAAATATTATTTTCTTCAATATTAATTATGTTATTCTTTAATATCTTTCTAATTAAATTAGTTAAATAAAAATAACTAGTAAAAATATTTAAAAAATAATAAATTTTTATTTTATTTTTAATAAGAAATTATTATATAAAATATTATTTTTATACTAGATTTAAATTCTATAAAATTCTATAATTAAATTATATTTTTATTTTTAATATTATAAATAATATTTTTTTTATTAAAAAATCTAAAGATTCTTTTTTTAATTTATTTTTATTAGATTTTTATAAACTAGTTTTAATCCTATTTCAGTACAGTAATATTATAAAATAATTTTTTAAATATTAAATAAAAAAATGGTTAAATTTAACAATATTAAATTATTATTTAATTAATAATATAATTTTTTAAATATAATATTAAATCTTCTAGATATTATTTTAAAATAGTATTAATTTAATAGAAATAAATCAGATATAAATATAAAGACTTTTATAATAAATAAATATAATTTAAATATAATTTTATATTATATAAATACTAGATTTTTTTATACTGCTGCTACTATCTTTAATTAATAATTATATCTAATAACTAAAAAATAAATAATATAAACTATTTCTAGCCAGATTTTTATAAAAATATTATTATCTTTAAAAATAAATTTATAATTAAAACTAATTTATAAATTTATTTATAAGAACCTATTGTGATAGAACAGACTGGTCTACAGCAGTCAGAGGCGTTGGGATAACATATTAATAAGATGGTTAATAGAGTCGTGAGGTTATTAATAGAGGGTCCCGACCCCTCTGCTCAGTATATAGTAGCGAGTCTTACTGATCTACTACTGATCCTCCAAGGATCAGCCTATTCTGTGGATATAGGCTACCTTTGTCTGTTCTATTATAAATCAATGGTGTTTTATGGTTGATTCCTTACCTAGTTGACAGGCGACCTACCCTGACAAGTAGATCCTATTACACCTATTTTTATATAATTTATTTTAAAATTTATAAAATTGTGATAGAACGGGCTGGTCTACAGCAGTCGGAGTCGCTGGCATGACGTATTGATGACCAGATTAATAGAGTCGTGACTCGTGAGGTCATCGGTAGAGAGTCCCCGACAGAGGGTCCCAAGCGCTCCGCTCAGTATATAGTAGTAAGTCTCACTGATCTATCCCTGATCCTCCAAGGATCAGTCTATTCTGTGGATATAGACTACCTTTGTCTGTTCTACTGTAAATTAATAGTGTTTTATAGTTAATTCCTTACCTAATCAACAGTCGACCTACCCTGACAAGTAGATCCTATCACAAAAATATAAAAAAATATTATTTATAATTTAATTATATTTTTAAATTTAATAAATATAAGACGGAACACTATTGGGAGGTAGGGGTAGACACAGTCTGCCCCCGCTGCTGCGGCCTAGGCCATCGCAGTTTCAGGGCCTGCGGGGATCACCCCCCATGCTGCTTTATATATGCAGGCCTCCACAAGGGGGCAGAGCATGTATGCCGGATAGTAGACTGCCCAGTTAAACCGGGGGCAGCCTGCAAGCATACACCAGACTGTAGAGGGCCACACCCTGCTACTATAAGAAACTGCCCAGTAAAAAGAACTGTACAGAAAAAGAAATATATACAGATAGACCAGCAGTTTAAGACCAGCCAGACAGTAGTATTATAATATCCTCTAATACCTATAGTACTTATACAGAATAGATAATCTATCCGAATAAGAAAAAGTATTCAGCTACTACAAATACCTACAGCCAGCTGTAGAATTAATATAAATATAAAAGAAATATAAATTTCTAGAGATACTTAGTCTAGTTCTAGTATTTATTAATACTAGTTTTACAGTATAACTGCTGTAAAACTTATATAGTTATTATTACAGTTTTAGAAACTGGACTAGAACTAGAAATAGATCTAGTATATCTATAGGAACTCTATATTAGTAGAGAATTCTGATATAAAAAATATTAAATATACTAGCCTGAGGCAGGAGAATATATAAACCAGCAGGTAGCTATAGCTATCTGATAGGACCTGTTTAATAAGATAATTGTAGAAACTTTTAGTAAACTATCTATATCTATTAGGACTGGATATATAGAAGCTAGACCGGATAGGAGAAAAGACTTAACTAACCCGAGTAATTAACTACTATAATAACTGGCTCAGTTCAGACTACTACTGGCAGGGGGCTAGTAATAGGCAGAGAAGGGTTCTAGAGAATATAAACTAGGACCAGGTTCTAGAAGGGAGAGATTTATTATTAGGAGATTTTAATACTTACAGTCTACTATAGAATCTCTTAGCTAGAGCCCGTACAGGGTCCCTGGAGAACCTGATAGAGGGGAAGTCTCTATATATTAATAATAAATTAGGGATCCCTACACAGCTAAAGACTACTCTAAGAATCTTAATTATAGATCTCAGCTTTACTATCCCCAGCTTAAGACTACTCCAGTTATAGGCTATAAGTAAAGCCTATCCTACGGGATCAGATTATAAGCTTATAATTATAGAATAGACCCTATTACTAAGAGCGCCTATACAGACCTTTATAAATATAACAGACTGGTAAATCCAGGTCTTGCAGACTGATAATATAATCCTAGAAAAGATAAAATAGATCTGGACAGTCTTATCAGATAATTAAAAAATCTTAAAAAATATCTATTAATCAGAAAATCTAGTTCTAGAGATCTTCTAGATTTAAGATATTCTAATTACTATATTTAATTAATATACTAAATCTCTTCAGATTTCTGTACTTTCTAAATTCTGGTAAAAACTAGAATTTAAACAAATCTGGAAGATTTATTTACAGGCTAAATAAGTATAGCAGAGCTATAGTATTAGTAATAGTAGTTATATAAAGATCCGGAAGAGCTACTATAAGACTATCCGGCAGGCTAAGTAAGAATACTGAGAAGTTTTTCTAGTAGAATTATAAGATAATCAGAGCTAGTAAAGCAGCTCAGTCCGGTATTAATAAGCTCTATAATATACTACAGTCTATAGAACTAGTACTGCTCTAGTTTTATAGAGACTCCAGAACTAACTAGCTATAATTATTAGTAATAAAAAAACTTTTATTAAAAAATTAATCTTTCTACCAGTATCTAGAGAAGAAATAATTAAATTTCTACCAGAGATCTAGTATATTTAAAATTACTAAGATAGTTGTTAGAAAAACTTTTTTTTACCAGACTATATAGAAAGTCTTAAAAATTAATAAACTGAATTTCCGAGCCCTACAGTTTTTATAGAATTAAAATAATATCTGGATAATTACTCTAACTAGATAGAACTTTCAGCTAAGAATATATTTATAAATATAAAAAATAGCTAAAAATATTTTACTGAAAAAATTAAATAAGTCTGATTATATCTAAGCTAAGATTTATAAGATAATCAGTTTACTAAACTATCTAGAAAAAATAATAGAAAAAATTACTACTAAGATAATAATTAACTACTATAAAACTACTGAGAACTTATATCTAGATTAAATAAAAAATAGAAAACTCTGAAATATAATAAATACTGTAGTCTATCTTATCCAGAAAATCTAAAAAATATAGAATTAAAGATAATTAATAGAAGCCCTGTTTCTAGATATAAAAAAATATTTAATTATATATATCTAGAAAAACTGGTAGTTCAGATAACTAAACTAGATCTAGATAAAGATCTAATTTATTAGATATAATTATTTCTAGCAGGCTGTAAGATCCAGCTAGTTATAAATAATTAAATACTGTCAGTAGTAATAATAGTAGATAGTATTCTATAAAATTCTAGATAAGATAGAAATAGTAAAACTTTTAATAGCTGAAAATTATCTAGAAAGCAGGCTTTTAAAAAAACTAAAGTCTATTAAAATAGTTTTATAGTTTCTAGCCAGTACAGAGATAGCTTTATTATATAAATATCTCTAACTAGCAGCTGAATATATCTGGAGAGATAATAAATAGAATTTTAAAGCTTTAAAAAAGAATAAAAAAACTGGTAAAAAATTATAAAAAAAATAGTTTAGATTTATCTAGATAATATCTATTCTACTAGAAATCTGAGAAGAATTTTATAAATTTAAAAATTCTGTACAGATAAATAGATTAAAATAAAAAAAAATAAAATATTTAAAGAGAAGATACAGCTCCAGGAACTAATTAAGACTAAGAGCTAGAACCCCTGGCTAATAAAGTATAGTCTGTTATAGCTAGATAGCTCGGTACAGATAATAAACTTGATTAAATAATAATAATAATAGTCAGCTCCTGAGAGGGCCCAGACCGCCTTGGTTAGGATATTCTATCATATATTTATTAATTTAAGAAGCTATAAAACTATTAAAATAAAATAATTTTAATAATAATAATTATTATATAAGAGTATATATTATAAATAAAAGTTTTAATAAATTATAAAATTAATTAAAACCAATATATTTTATTAATATTTATTTTTTAATATAATTTTTATTATTATATATATAAATTATAATTAAATTTTTTTATTTAATAAATTATTTTATATTTATCTATAGGATGAAAATCATAAAAATTAAATTACTGGTAGCTAATACTATCTTAGTTATTAATATTATTAAATCTATTTATTATAATAAGATAATTATACTTAATTTATTTATTTTTTTATATATATAATCAGTTGCTATAGTTATAATTAATTTAAATATTATATAAAAATATAAATTAGTATATTTAAATTTAAACTATTTATTTACTATTATATTAATAAGTTTTGTTTTATTTATTAAAATTATAATTAAAATATATATATTTAAAAATACAAATTTTAAATTAAATTAATTTTAATTAATATAGATATTTTCAGAAATAAAAAAATTTTTTTTTAATCATAAAACTTAATAAATTATAATTATATTTTATAATAACTTTGTTTTTCTATTATTTATTAATTTAAATTATATTAATTAATAAGTATCTCTATATATATTCTATAATATATTATATTTATTCTATATATTAAATATTATATAACTAAATTAGTATAATTAAATATATATAAAAATATTAATATTAATAATTTAAATAATAATTTTATATTATCAGAATATAAAGATTTTAATTATTTATTATATTTAAATTATAAATATTTACTAGATATATATTACTATAATATATATATTAGTTTATATATAAATAATATATATATTATCTAACTATGTTTATTATAAATATATTAAATATTAGATTATTTATATCTAGAAGATTATATTTAATAAAAATTAATATATTTAAGTAAAATATTATATATTTTTTTAATAATATTATTATATATAAATAATATATATATTATCTAACTATGTTTATTATAAATATATTAAATATTAGATTATTTATATCTAGAAGATTATATTTAATAAAAATTAATATATTTAAGTAAAATATTATATATTTTTTTAATAATATTATTATATATAATACTAATTCTATTATTATTATTTATTTATATTTAACTATTAAATTGTATAATATCTAAATTAAGTTTCATAAATTTAATATTAATATTATTAATTTTTCTGAAGATTAATAATTCAAAAATTTTTATTAAAAAAAATTAAAATATATATTTACTGAAACTAAAAATATACTAATTTAAATCTAAACATTATATAATAATTAATCTTTATAAATTAAATAAAGAAATTATTTTTAATTTAAATTTAATACTATATTAAAATAATACTATTCAATTAATTAAAAAATATCTGTATACTATTATTATTAATATTATTTAATTGTTTTACTAATAATCTATATAGAGAAGTTATTATAATTATTTTATTATTATTATATATAAAAGATAAAAAACTTTTATATTATTATAATAGATTTTATTATTTTTATTATATATTTAATAATAAATTAATCTTATTTTATTTAAATTTAAGAAATTCTGCTAAATATATATTAATAATAATAATATTATTAATATATATTTTTAAAATTTGTATTAAATATCTGTATAGTATCTTTATTTATTATAAAATTTAAATATTAAGTTTAAACTAAATAAAACTTATATTAGCTTTTATTAATATAACTATTTAAATTAATAAATTAATATTTTTAATTTATTTATTATAAAAAAGATTAATATTATATTATAATTTATTTTTTTTTAAATATATTTATTAAATTAGAGAGCTAGTTTAGATTAATAAACTAATTTATTATTTTATATTATAATATAAATGAATTATTAAATTATTTTTAAAGCAGTAAGATCTAACTACTTAAAAACTATTCTAAATATAATAAAAATAAATAATTATTTATTTCTTTTATATATATTAATCCTACACTGCCTAAGATAGAAATATTTAATATATTATATATTAGAAAAAATGGCAGTTTTTATTTTTCTCTCACTTCTTACTCAAATTTAGTATGGAAATGTATACAAAGTTTGAGTAAAGAATAAAGTGAAAGTAAGATAAAAAAAAGATATAATTAGCTAATTTAGCTAAAGGGAAGGATTCAATAGAAAAAACTGATCAGACTTGAGATTGAATTGCTTCTGTTGAATCACTTGAATCTCATGAATCGCTTGAATCGCTTGAATAAGAATAAAGTGAATGAGCGAAGATTAAGGCTATATTTATGTTTATTCACCTGTCAGGTTGAATCATTATAAATCATACCTAGATCATGATGCTTTGAAATCAATGAAGTCATGAAATACTAAATATAATATAAAGATAGGGTAAAATAAGTTTAATGAGTGAATAAAGATATAATATTTTATATAAGCGGGAAGAGTATTTATTTAATTAGCTGAACCGGATTATAGAAGATCAGAGGTAACTGCTGTAGAGTTCAGAATAATTTATTACTGAGTTAGCTGGACCTGTCCGTAGGTCGGAGATAACCGGTTTCGGGAGAGATGATTAATCAGTGAATGAAGTAGAGTATTCCAGCCGACACACCCCCCCAGGTTTAAAATAAATAAATAATTTTTTTTAAACCTGTATATTTTTTGATAAAGATTAAATGAAAAAATCAATAAATAAAATAAAATTAAGAATTGATGATAAGGTATTCAATATTTTTTATATTAAGATATTGAATATAATATTGATGTTTTTGATAGGGTAATAGCTTTGTTAGGCCGTCAGCCATTATTTGATTGGTTGGGACCTATTTTATTTTGATTCGGTTTGTATCGATTTCTTGTTTCAACCAGTTTTAATGAATATTAATATGTTTTAATTTTGATCGGAAGATTGATTTTTCATTAAATAAAATTTGTATTGTTTGTTGATTGTCGCATTCTCAAGTGCGTGAAAAATGCGTTTCTACTATAGAAATTTTTTACTAGCCTGCGTCAGGGCTAATAATTCAGCTTCAGTGGTAGATAAAGTCACTGTTTTTTGCTTTTTTGCTAGCCAATTAATAGGACTGTTATAAAGTTTATATATATATGCTTCTGTACTTTTTCTGTTTATATTATCTGTAAATGCTGCATCACTTGCTATTTAAAAAATTAGTGTTTCAATATTATTTTCAATTTCTTGATTTTTTCCGGAATATTCAATATATAAGTATCGTGTTCTGTATAAATAGGAAATCAAATGATTCACTGCGTGTTGATAATAAGGATTAGGGTTTTGAAGAGATTCACTGAGGATTTAAACTAATTTAGTAATATCAGGTCTTGAAATAACACCTGAATATAATACTGATCCAACCTTTTTTTAATATAATTGAATTTGGTCAGGTAAAGCAGTAAATTTAATATTTTTAATTTTTTCTGATGGAAGTAGGGTCTTTGGTGTTTTTTGATTAGCCAGATTAAATCGATGTGTTACTTTTTTAATATATAATGTTTATGAGATCTATAATTTCTTATTTTTCCTGTTACGGATTATATAAATATTCAGAAATTTTGAATATTTACCTAAATCCTTTATTCGAAATTTTGATAATAATTCGTTTTTGAATTTTTCATATTTTTCAGTATTTTTTCGATGAAATACAGTAATTATATCATCAACAAAAATTACTAAAATCATAAAGTTATTAGTAAAAACGCAAGGGTCTTTATTAACTGGTTTTAAACCCAATTGTTTTAGAAAATCGGTAATTATTTGTTGCCAAAGTAAAGGTGATTGACGAAGACTATATAATGTCTTAAACAATTTCAATGCTTTATTCTTTGTTGAAAAATCGGGTGGAAATGATACGTAAATTGATTCTTGAATAGGGCTATTCAAGAAGGCATTCACTGCATCTAATTGGCGAGTTTCAAGATCAAAAGCTGCAATAAGAGCAAATATAAGATGTAAAGAAGGAGACATTAGGATTAAAGCCCTAGTTACTTCCTAATTTGGGGCTTGAAGATCACCGCGTACACAAATTCGTGCTTTGAAACCTGATAAATCACCGTTTTTTTCAAATTTGTATGTAAAAACCTATTTTAGCGGTAAAATTTAATAGTTTTTTAGTTGGTGAATTGGGACAGGAGTCCATGTTTATATATTTTATAATTGTTGATATTCAATTTTTGCTGCATTTATAAATTCTGATAAAAAGCAGTATTTTTACATTTCGGACCAATTTGCAGGCAGTGGAGGTAATTAGAATTTTTCAATTTTCGGAATTTTATTAAATAATTGTGTTGAGAATGTATGAAAAAATGAATTTAGTAAGTGATTTTGAATAGTTGGTTAATTTTGAGTTTGAATTGCATAATTTCTTTTTTAGAAAATTTAATCTCTAGATATTTTTATTATTATTATTATCTATATTTAATATTATATATAATTTATTTTATTATTAATATTTTAATAAAAAATATTTTTATACTATTTATATTAGATTTTAATATTTTATATTTTTCAAATTAATTCTTAAATTAATTAATATTATATAAACTATTAAGATATTTTTATAATTATTAGATATAATTATAAACTCTATGATTTTAAAATAATATAATTAATTTTAGAATTATATTAATTTTTAGTAATTAATTAAATATTTATATTTATATTTTTATTTAAACTTCATCTTTATCTTTTTCTCTAAAGATTTATATTAAAAACAATATTATTATATTATACTAAAAATATTAAGTTATATTTTTAGATTAATTTGTCTTATATAATAATATTTAATTCTGTATTAATTAATAATATACTAAATTTTATAATACTTTTTATTTTTAAAATAAACTTTATTAATTATAATAAATAATTTAAATAATTTATAATAAAAAAGATTAAGATTAATAAAAAATAATATAGTATATTTAACTATTAATATAAATAAAACTTTTAAAAAAACTAGTATATTATAAATTAAATTTATTTTAAATAATTTAATATTTATAATATAAAATAAAAATAATATACTTTTTATAAAAATATAAATAAATTAATTTTTTTAATATTGAATTTTATAAATAATAAATATATAAAAATATTTTAGTTAATATTATATTTTTCAATATATTTATAATAAAATATAATATTAATTATCTAGATTATTTATTTTAATTAATTTATTATTTATAGACAATAAATTATAAAATAAAACTTATTAATATATAATATTTTAAATATATTAGTTTAAAAAATATTTATAAATTAAATATATTAATTAAACTTAAGAAGAAATAAATAATATTTAATTAAATATATTAATTATAATAATTTATAATAATTATAGAAAATAAAATAAAAAATAAAATAATTTATTTAAAATTATTATATAATTTATAATAATATATTTTATTTAAAAAATAGATTAAATAATAAATTATATATTTATAAAATTACTTATATTTAATTTTAAAATATATATATAATAATTTATTTTATAAATTTTATAAATTTTAATTTTAGATTTATTTAATAATTTTACTGTAAAAATATAAAATAAATAAAAATATTAAATATAAATTTTATAATAATAATTTAAAATAATTTCTAATTCTAAAAATAATTATTATTAATTTATTTTAATATATTTATTTAAACAGTTATTAATAAGAAAAATAAATAGTATTAATAATAGTAATATCAATATAATTTTTAATTATTTTAAAATAGTATTTTTATATACTAAGTTTTTAAAACATTAATTAATTTAATATTAAAATTATTAAAAATAATAATATATTATATATTTTAATAATAATTTATAATTTGATTTTTTTTAAAATAAAATTTAAAACTATAATTATAGTGTTTATTAATTATAATTTTTATTTATTAAATATAAATTATTTATTATTGTTTATAAAAATTTAATAATAATAGTATTTTTATATTTTTTAATTAAAACAGCTGGAATATCTATAAAATTATTTATTTATTTTTTAAATACTTATAACATTTTTATAATAAATAAAAAAAATTAAATTTATTAAAAAAGCTTTTTATTTAATATATTATTTAAATAATTATTTATAAAAAATAAATATATTTTAAATTTTTATATATTTTATAATTATTAAATATTTTTTATTATAAATTTTATAGATATTATCTATTAAAAATAATTAGACTTATTAAAAAACTAAATATAAATAAATTAAATTAAATTCTGATTTAATAATTTATTAAGGTTTTTTAACAGATAATTTAATATAAATTAAATCATTAAATTATTTTAATATATTAAATATAAAATATTATATAAGTTAATAAATATTTTAAAAAATTTATATTATTATATTATTAAATGAAAATTTAATAAAAATTATAAATATATATATATATAATTTTACAGATTACTAGTTTAATATTTAAAAATAAATAATTTATTAATTAAGAATTATTAAAAATTATATTTTATAAAAAATAAAATTATTATATAATTAATTGAATAACATTGGGGTTTATCCCATAACAGATTGCTTAAAACAATGATGATGATGATGGATATATTTCAGGGGGGACAGCCGCCGGCTGGCCCGTTCCCCCTCTGAGACCACATGATGTCACAGAAGGGGACGGTGCCGTTACCGGCGGCTTCCTTGTCAGTACCTATTCCGTACTAGTAGTTATGCATGTATCTACCTAGTCCACTGTAGGTGTAGTTCGGAAGCTGCGACTTCTTGGCAGCCCACTCCCCTTATCGTTACTCAGCTGGTAGATAATGCTGGTTTCTCCTGATCAGATCTATTTTGATGTTCTTTTGCTTGTAACACGACAGCCAAAGAAAACATACAATTGCTAATTGATGTACTTTCGCATCAACCAAGTGTGTATGGGATCTTTTGCCAACCTTGAAACACAGTACTACCTCCTATCATGGAAAACAGCATTTCTGAGCTTGTTGAAAGGCTTGGGAGTGATGAAGATGCAGTTCGCAAGATGGCAGTATTTAAGCTCCAGAGCAATATCGGAGATCCTTCATTCGCCGATATCTTCATTTCAGAAGGTGGACTGACAAGGTTGCGCTATTTGACCCTCAATGCAAGTGGCAATACGTTGGCATATAGCCTCACAAGCTTCGCAAGATTACTAGAAGTTGACAAAGGCTGGGATCTAGTAGATCAGGAAGTGGTTGAAAGAGTAGGTAACATAATTGATTATTTTCAAACATGCATCAGCAAGCCATGTTCCATAATGACATACTGATTCATTTGGCCGTCTTCTCTCCCCAGGTTGTTGAACTTATAGTCACACATCCCTTGGTTAATATACTTAGGGGTGCAATGTCTATCTTAGTCTCTATTGTGTCTCATTCATATACAGGTAACCACTTATTACAGGACGGGGCTTTCGGCTTTCGGGCATTGAAGCCTGCAGTTGCCATTTATCCACAGTTCCTGGAAATGCTTGTCAATAGGCTGTCCTCTGCAGATCATGCCCTCTGTGCTAATGCACTCCAGTTGATAAATTCTCTTATGCGTGATTCCATCACAAATGAGTCAGATATGGAGTGGCCGAAATTCATTCAGAAGCTGCAAGATCTGGGTGTGATCAGGGCAGTCTACTCCCTCATGCAGGGAACTGCATTGCAAGATCATGTGCATCCGTTGATAGAGTTCCAATCTCTTACTAAGGTTCTTCTCAGAAAATGGAGAGATATTCCTCTGCATTTGGAAAAACCAGAACATCGAAGAGCGTTGAAAGGAATCTATCTAGCTAGCCTACGTGAACGAAGCCAAGATGGAGGGGCCGGGACCAGTGACGAGTTGTTGAATTCAAAGAAGCAGAACTCTGAGAAATGGAGGCGTCTTGGTTTTGAAACGGAAAGTCCAGCTATGCAATTCGAGGATACCGGTTTTTTGGGGATGATGGACTTGGCTGATTATGTCCGAAACCATCAAGATGAATTCCAGAAGATGCTCCTTGAGCAGTCGACGAAAACAGGCCATCACCGATGCCCCATCGCCCGAGCTTCACTCTCTGTTACGCTGATTTTGTATGAGCATTTTGAGGTGGATAAGTCAGAGATAGATGACAGCAAAGGCTATCTCTTACTTGAATCTCGCTCTAACCTTGACAGGCTATTTGAGCCTCTAATATTGCATTGGACAAGATTGCATATTGCGGGATTGCATGCCTTTTTCCGTTTGTGGAAGGCCACGGGAGCGGAACTAGAAGACTACGAGAAAATTGTCGAGCTGGTTCGGATACTTATTGAATCAGTTGTTGGAGGAGCACTTCGCACAAAGGACGTACAAGAAGTGGAGGAGGAGATGGCCAATTTTGAATATAGTCGGCTTCGCGGATTGCAAATGGAGTTGTTGGAACTCACGTATGAAGACGTTTGGGGACAACATCTGCGCCAGATGCGCGAAGAGTTATATCATGAGGCCCTCCAGTTTGTTAAAGAACAGAGAATCCGATGCCTGCTGCAAGGTGCCTGGTTCCCCACCGAGACCACCCATAACTTGGACTCAGGATCGGAGAAGCAATCATGGAGATATGCTCAGCTCTCACATAATAGGAGGTTCCTACACTTTGGTAGTTTCGATGCTATCGAAAAAGGGTGCCCCGAGCTCGACGCTCTGCCAGAAAAAAGTAAGGGTGTTCCCTCTTGAATTTGATGCTTGGATTACCTTTCATTAAACTAATTGATCTCTACACTGCCAGTTGATCTGTCAATGGTATCTTCAGTGGTGTCAAATGTGTCGGCTTCTTCCAATGACCCGTTTTACTCGACAACAAACGATATAACTCCGGCTGTTTCTTATACGAAGATCACAATCCATGGCTACGTACACCCTGTGCCTGCTGCGGGGAATACTCAAAAGAGCAATGGACACAACAGAACACCCAGCAAATCAGCACAAGAAGAAATGGTCTTGTTGAGTCTTCATCCACCATCCCCTAGCGTTGCGTCTGAATGGCTCGACGGTCTGCTCATGCTTCTCAATCAACAACCTATCACAGCAAAGACAACCAGGTTGCTGGACTTAATTAGTAACTACGGACTCAAAATCCGTTTATTAAATGTTCGCTTTGATGATATAGCGTTCGCAGGCGAAAACCCACCTGTTCCATCCCGAGTTGGCCTTGATGATGATTATTACTATGATGTGTTTGGTGGCTCATAAAATCTCATCGGATTGATGACAGTACAGCCCGCCTATGGAAGACACCTCATACATCCAGGGGTACTCCAATTGAATCAGGAGGTACTCTAAATTTGAATTAATATTTTGAAATCCACATCATTATCTAATAATAATCTTTTTAGTGTAAAGTGTATATGAATTTGGACATAAAAATGATAAAGTCATATTCAAAAAACCCCCTATGATATGTTAAGCAAGTGTGTACACTATGTAGTAAACTTATCTGTATGGTCAACCTACTTAATCTATCTATTTAGTTAACCTTCTTGTGAATAATTCTATTGATTTTAGGCGTAATAATTATATTTGAAGTGGGATTTCGCCACCTCACTCAAGGGGGGTTTAGGGATTCCAATTGGTTCGCTTGTACGGGGCCTAATTAATGAATAGAGACAGCTAGTTAAGCCTAACAAGCGGGTCTATATAATAATATACTGAGTGCTTAATTTATCTATACTACATAACATATTCGGTAAGCGAGTCGGCCATGTAAGCGAGTCGGCCACCTCACACGTTTTGACCGCGTCCAAAAAACATCACCTTATTCAACTACCAACCATGCCTCTAAAAGCGCGTTAAAATCCAAGAAATTCAGCTGAGAAAGAAGAGAGGATTCTAATTACTATCTCTACTTTAAAAATATAAAAAATCTCTAATATTTGTAAAGCAGTATATATTTATAATATATCTTACTTATATCTTCAAGACTAACTATATAAAAAGAGAAATTAATTAGAAATATATACTAATTCTTATAAAATAATTTAAAATAAAGAGAAATTATTTATATAATAAATTCTATTATTTATTTAATATAGAGTATTTTTCTAATTATTATATATATAAGAAATAGCTAATATTCGTCTTACTATATATAATACTATACTGATTTAATCAGTTAGAGAGAAATAGATTTATAACTTTATTTAATAGTATAATAAACTAAAAATATACTTCTCTTAATAATATAGCTATTAATATACTTAATATAAAGATTCTAAGATTATTAAAAAATAGTTTAATTATATATAAATTATTATAATATAATATAAAATTATATATAAATTATTATAATATAATATAAAATTATATATAAAGATATCTATAATTTTAATAAGACTGGTTTTACTATAGATTTAGTAGCTACTACTAAAGTAGTTACTAGAACTGATTTTTATAAAAAATAGTTTTTATACAGCTAGATAATTAAGAATAAGTTATTTTTATTAAATATATTAGTATTTTTAGATAAGCTCTTCTACTATATATTATTTTTAAAAAAAATCTATATAAAGAACTAGTATTAAAATATTTTACTATATAATTAAAGGATTAAAATTAATTTTAATAACTAGACTAGTAATAAAATAAGTTTTTACTAGTTTAAAAATCTTTTTATTTTTATTACTACTGGCTGTATAATTAGAAAATATTATCTTTTAATTTTTAATAGCTATAGAAGTTATCTAATATCTTAATTTAATCAGATATATAATAAAAATAATATTATTTCTATTTATATATCTATTTTTTCTTTATATCTATTATAATCCCTGGATATTAATTACTTTTTACTATTAAAGTATATATATAAATATTTAGTAAAAACTAAAATATATCTTAGATTTAATTTTATTAATATATTTAATTTTTTTAAAACTTTTTTTCAGATATATATAAAGATTTATATTATTAATTATATCTATAGTAGTTTTTCTGCTACTGGACTAGTTCTATATAATCTAAAATAGTACTCAGTCAGTTAAATATTTAATTAAAAACTTCTATATTACCAGATAGTTAGTTAACTAATTTAATATTTAAAATATTTTATAATTTTTACCAGCTAGAGAAGTAAGTATCTATAATTAAGAAACTGTTTAAAATATATATATAGAGTTTTTTCTCTTCTATAAAGACTGTATTAGATTAACTTATTAAAGAATATAAAATAGCTATAAATAATACTATTCTTTTAATATAAAAAAATTATAATTTATAAGCTGTATATAAGAAACAGCTTTAAAAAAGAAAGAAATTTATTAAGTAGTTTATTAATATAGAGAGCTTTTTAATCTAGAAAGGCGAGGAGTGGTTTCAGTAAATCAGGTCTTTAAAGCTTAAAATACTATATCTAGAGATCCAGAGCTTTCTATAGTTAGATCTTACGTATACATACTACTGCAGTATTCTAATTATTATATTCAGGGATATACTAGGATTAGATATCCTAATCTATCTAGTAATTAGTTTTATATAGAAATACAATTATTTTATTAGTAAAAAGACGCTTAAATCTTATCTAGTCGTAGAAATCGGGTGGAGGTGGCCGACTCGCTTACATGGCCGACTCGCTTACCGAATACATTAACTACTCCTGAGTCTGATGTAAGACTTCCTGTTTAGTACAGCAGGTCTGGAATAATAATGTTCCAGCTAAGTAATCAGGGCTCTAAACCTCTAATCTTATATTATTTTTTTTATTTAATATATTATAATTCTCTAAGTCTTATAATAATTTTTTTATTAAAAAAAATTATATTAAATATTTAATAAATTAAAATTAATTTATATATTAAAACTAATATATAAATTTATTTAAATAATTTATTAATTATTTACTAATTATTTTTAATTAATTAGATTAATTATTTAATTAATAAATAAATAATTAAAAAATATTTTTTTTATTAATCTAATTTTAAAAAATATAATATTTAATAGTAATATATTTTATTTTAAAATAATTTACTAGATTCTTTATAATCTTAATAATTTTTTTAATTATATGTAAAAAAATATTTATACTAAATTATTTATTTAGTTATTTTAATAATTATAATATATTTAGTTTTAGTAAAGTTTTAAATAATAATAAATTATTTTTTATTATTTTAATTAATAGATAAACTTTTTATTATAAAAATATAACCAGTAATTAATTTATTTTTTTTAAATTAATATATATTAAATTAATGTAAATTATAAAAATATTTTAAAATATATTTTACTATAGCTAAATAAATCCAATAAAAGTTTATTAAATATTAAGATAATTAGTTAATAATAAGAATTATATTAGATCTTATTTTATAAATAAAGAATATTAATTTTTTAATAAATTTATAAAATAATTTATAATTTTTTTATTGAATTATAGATTTTCAAAATTAAATTAAACATTTAAATCTATAGATAAATATTTAACTTATAATCAGCTATATTAAACTTTTTAAAAATCTATTTTAAATAAATATTTTAATTTATTTTACCTAAATTTTTTATTTAGATAAATCAGATATTTAATAATTTTTAAACTAATTCTGAATTAGTTATTAGATAGAATTTCTTTAACTTATTTTTAATTATTATTATCTTATTTTTTTAAAAACTAATTATATTATTAATATAGATAATAATAATAATATTTTATTAACTAATAAATATACTTAAATCAGCTGTAATAAGTTTAAATCTAATATTTTTAAAAAACTAGATAATTTTTTAATACTAGAAATTAATAATTTATTTTAATTTATATAAAAACTTTACTAATTCTAGTATAATATTTTTTTAATATTTGAAATAAATTTTTAAAGTTTCTAGAGAATCTTTATATAATTAAATTTATTAAGATTCAAATTAATAAATATATTTAAAGTAACTAGTAGATAAATAATATATTTTATTAAAATTAATATTATTAGTAAAAATTAAATATTATTTAGTCTAAATATTAGTATAAATATTTTATTATAAATATTTTTTAATTACTTATTTTTTTAAATAATAAAATATATTCTAAATTAATTAATTTTTTTATTTAAACTAATCTTAATATTAAAAATTTATTTTATGAATAAAATAATCTTTTTTAATATTTTTACAGTTAATAAGTCTTTATATTTTAAAATTTATTAAAATTATTAATATTTTTTATATAATGTTTTTTATTAAATTTTATATATTGGATTATTAATAACTTTATTATATAATCTAAGATTTTAATCTCTAATTTTATAATAGCTGTTTTATATATAATTTTAAATTTATAATCTTTAGATTAAAATTTTAATATAATTATTAAAAATATTTTAAAATATTATATTAAATAATTATTTCTATCTTTATTTTTTTTAGTAGAGTATTTTATATTTTATTTAATTTTTTTATTTAATTATATCAGATTTCTGAGCTTTAATAAAATATTAAGAAAATTATTTTAAACAGCTGCTTCTTTATAGTTTATTATTTTAAAATAATTTAATTAATTTAATTTCTTTTTATTTTTATACTTCTTTTTTAAATTATAAATTTTTTTTATTACTGTACTAGAGTTAATATCTTTTAATATATCTAAATTTTTAATTCCAGTATCAGACTTAATATAAGATAATTTATCTAGTTTTACTGTGAGTCCTGCAGTAAATTTATTTATTTTATATTTAGATATTTCAGTCTTTTTAATTAATTTTTTTAATTTAATAAAGTAAGATAATTTCTATCTAGTTATAAATAAGATTATTCTTTAGTTATACTAGATAGGTTTTTAAAAACATATATATATATAAGTTCTTCTACTAATTAATAAATTAATTTAAATGATATTCTAGCTTCTTTTTACAGAACTCTAGATTAATAATTAATTTAAGTTAATAATCTTTTTTAATAATATATAATATTATCTATTACTCTTATTATATTAAAAAAATATATTTTTTAATATAACTATTAAATTTACTATTATTCTTTAAATAATACAAAATTTAATAATCTTATATTCTAAAATAAAAAAAGTTTAATAATTATCTATATTAAAATTTAAATGAAAATTTTAATTAATTATTATCTATATTAAAATTTAAATAAAAAGTTTAATTAATTATTATTTATATTAAAATTTTTTATTAAAATAGTAGAATTTCTTATAAAATTAATAATATTTGTTACAGGACAGAGGTAAGCATGTGATAATGCTTTCCCGCTAGACTAAAAGATTAACACAAGTTAACTGAGCAACAGTTAACTAGCCGTTATACCTTATATAGGAGAGAGCTAATATTCATTTATTTATTTATCTGTTTGTTTATTTGTTTGTTTGTTTATTTGTTTGTTTGTTCATTATGCCCAGGGTACCAAGCTAATATATAAGGGTTTGTAACCCCTAATAATAATATTAATAATATAATTCTAATATATTTTATTAATATATAAATTAATTAATAAAAGTTTTAAAATTTTTAAAATAATTTAATTATATTATTCTATAATACTATTCTTAGCTGATATCTCAGCTTTAATAAATTTAATTTTAATTTTTTAATAAGATAATTATAATCTTAAGACTATAAACTTTATTATATTATTACTTTATATAATAATAAATATCTAGTCAGATTATTTTTAAATTTACTTAATTTAAAGATCTAATTAATTTATAATCGTTTTTATTTTATAATTTAGTATAATAAAAATCTATAAAAATTAGATATAATTATTAATAATAATGAGATAATATATGTTAGGGTTCTACCCTCAAAAGGATGTATGTGTGCTATAAACAAGCAGGTTTTGATAAGGAGCGGTAAGCTAGCTAGCAGAATCTGAATAAATATAAACAGTAGGAGTAGTAGCAAGCAGCAGAATATATAGATAAAGCTAAATATTAATTCTTAAAGAGTTTATCTATATAAATCTATAATATTATTCTTTTTCTTTTTTCTTTTTAGGCTAGAGTATTGTTAGTCTACTATAAAACTTCTAGAAATTAAAATATATTTTATAATGACTACTGATAAATAATCTTATTAAATATATTATTAATAATTTTAAATAAAATAATAGTATCTAATTAGTATTATAAAATTATAATATTTTATAAATTATCTTCTAGTTCTAGTATTAGGTATATATAATTAGTTTTATTTTACTTAATATATTGTATAGACTTTATTCTGTAGTCTAGTATATTATTTATTTAAGATTTATTTAATTTTATATTTATCTTTTTTATTAATTATAATTATTAATAGTTAGAATTTATACTATTATAATAATAATAAATTAATATTAATAGATTATATTAAACTTATATAAAATATTAGATAAATATTTAATAATATATTAAATTATATAATGTATAAGTTTACTATATTTAATATCTGATATTATATATTTTTTAATCTAGTTTTTAGCAGGATTTTTTAGTTTTTATATTTTTTTAAATTTAATTAAAAAAAGTTTTTTTAATAAATACTTACTAGTTTTTAATAATAATTAATATATAATCCTATTAATTAATTTATTATTATAATAAATTAATATATAATATATTTTATAATCTAGATAAAATTTTATAAAATTTTTATAATATTATTTAAAAGAGTATTAAAATATAATTATATTTATAAATTAGAAAAAATAGATTTACTTTAGTTAATATAATTGTTTATTTATTTATAGCTAATTCTACTATAGATAATAAATAATTTTATTCTTCTAGAATTTAACTAAATTTTCTATTATTATATTTATAATAATTTTAAAATTAAATTATAATTTAGAGAACTAGAAATTATATAAAAATATATTTATATTTTAATATAATAATTAATAGATAGACTAGTCTATATAATAAAAAAAATTATATTTAAATTATTTATACTATATATAAATTAAGCGGGAATTTTAATTATTTTTAAATAATATTTTTTAATAAACTTCTTACTGAGAGCTTTGTATAATAAATATCTACTATTTATAAAAATCTATATAAATACTACTTAATCTAATATTTAAAAAAAATAAATAGTATTTATATATTTTAGTTTAAAACTTTTTTGATTATTTTATATTATTTATAAAATATCTAGTAATTCTTATATATATTTTTATATAAATTTTTTTTAAAATTTACTAGCAAGCTGGATAGCTGTAGTAGTAGTTATATAAAATTAGAACTAAAATAATAATTAGAGATTACAGTCTTTAATTAAATAATTAATTTATTTTTTACAGCAGATATAAATTTTATTTTATTTTTTATTTATTTTTTTATTTTCTATTATTTATTAAATATAAAGATTAATTAGATATTAAATTATTAAAATTCTTTTAGCTGAAGCAGATTAATTTTTTTAATATTATAATTTAATAATTATTTTTAATAAGTTTCTAATTTATTTAATTATTATTATTTACTAATATAAAAATTTAAAAAACTTTATATAAAAAAAACAGTAATAATATTATATATTTTTTATTTACTATAAATAATAATTAATATAGTATAATATATTATAAAAGATTTTATATATTAAATATAATTAATTAATAATAATTAAAAAAAACTTCTAGTTTAATATTATATATAAAATTTTTTTTTCTAAATATTAGTCTAGTTAATACTATCAATAGTTATTAAATTTAATTTTTAAATTTATATAAAAAATTAAATATTTCTAGATATCTTTTTTATTATATGTTTTAATATCTAGATAAATTAATTAGGACTGTTATACTGCTGTAGAAGAATTAATTTTTATTTTTTTTATTTTAATAATTTAAATTTTATTATATCTAATATGTTTTTTATTTTTTAATTAGAGATTTTTTTATATAATTAATCTGATATTCTAATATATAATCTAATATATTCAGTATATCTTCTTCTTTAAATATATAGTATTATATATTTATTGTATTCTATTTTATTCTGTTAGAGACAATTAAAAATATATTTATTCTGTTTTATTCTATTATAAATAACTACAGAATAATTTTATATAATTAAAAAAAAGGAATTAAAATCTAATATTAAGATATTATCTTTAAAAAAATATAGATATACTATAAATAAGCAGGTTTTAATAAAAAGCAGTAAGCTAGCTAGCACAATCTGAATAAATATAAATAGTAGGGGCGGTAGTGAGCAGCAGAATATACAGATGAAGCCGAGCACTAATCCTTAAAGGGTTCATCTGTACAAACCTATGATAATATAACTTATTTCTAGTATTTTTATAATTAAGATTCTAAAAATTTATATCTATATATTAAAATAGTTTTTTTATATATAAAATTTAACTATTAAAATAATAATTTTTTATATTATTTATTTTATAATTTAGTTTTATTTTATTATCTTTAATCTTATTATTGAATCTTATTTTAATATTATTAATTTAAGTAATTTAATTAATTTTAGTAAAATAGGTAGATTTTATATATCTAATTTTTTAATTAATTAATTAATAAAATACTAATATTTTAGTTTTATAATATATACAGCTAGTATACTTATTTAAATTTATATTAAAATATATATTTTTTTATATTATAAATTATTATTT
Organism: Aspergillus ellipticus CBS 707.79; assembly: GCA_003184645.1. NCBI lineage: Eukaryota > Fungi > Ascomycota > Eurotiomycetes > Eurotiales > Aspergillaceae > Aspergillus > Aspergillus ellipticus. Next base: position 48,608 of record KZ825890.1, on the reverse strand, counting down.
TTATTTTAAAGTTTTTATTTTTTATTTTTAATTCTTTTATCAGATTTATAAAATTTCTGATTTTTTTAATTTTTTTTATTATAATTTTTTATAATATAATCTTTTTTCTTATAATAATAATAAATATTTTTATTTTTATTTTTAATTTTTAATTCTATTTCTTAATATAATAGTTTATAAATATTTTAATGGTTTTTTAATTACTGTTTAATTAATTTTAAATATAAAAATATGAGTTATAATAATTATATCATAAAATTTTATATATTTATTTTTTTAAAAATCCAGTAGAATATTAATACTTAATAATTTATTTATATTAAATATTTAGATTTTATTATTAATATTAATTAATTTTTAATATAAAAAATATTTTTTTTTTATTAATTATAAATATCTTATTTAAACATTTATATTTAGATTAAATTTTCATTAATTATTTTAATTTAATTAATCTTAATATAGTTAAATATTTTTTAAAACTTATTTATAGCTTTTCAGTATATCTAATATTTTTAATTTTTAAAATTATTTTAAAATAAAAATCTATCTAAATAATTATTTTAATCTTTGTATTAATTTTTTTTAAATAAATTACTTTTTATTATATATTTTAATTATTTATTAAATATTCTAAAAGTCTAATTATTTTTATATTAAATATTTATTTTAATAAAATATTCTATCTAAATTGTTTTATATTAATTATTAGTTTTTTTATTAAGATAGATTATAATCTTCTAGTCTTTATTTTAGAGATAAAAAAATATTTTATTTTATTATTATAATTATAGTATTTTAAGAATTTATAATTAATTACTAGAAACATATTAGTTAATAATCTTTATAAAAAGAATTTAAAAATTAAGCTTATAAATAAATTAACTAGATAATTTATAAAAAATATAAAGCTTATATAAATCCTTCAGAATATATAATTTAAAATAATTTAAAGTCAGGCAGGCCAGGGCTTATAACTAATAAAGTAGGATTTAGCTATCTTACTTAAGGGGGGTTTAAGAATTCTAATTAGTTTGCTTGTACAGGGCCTAATTAATATATAGAGACAGCTAGTTAAGCCTAATAAGAGGTCTATATAATAATATACTGAGTGCTTAATTCATCTATGCTACGTGGCTACTCCTGAGTCTGATATAAGACTTCCCGCTTAGCACAGCGGGTCTGGAACAATAATGTTCCAGTCAACCAATCAGGGCTCTAAGCCTCTAACCTCATATCAATATTTATTATAAAAAATATTCGTTATATTAGCTGTAGAGATATTAGTTATATTAATTATAAAAATATTAATTACTATATATACAGAGTAGATTAAGGCAATTGTTAATAGGACCCTACAACCTTCCCGTGGGACCCTACAAAACCCCCTACCGTCCGACCTAATTAGGCTATCTGCAGGTAATACAGATATTATAGCTCAGTATACTTGTAGCTGCGGGACCCAGGGTAAAAAATATGGTTGCGTGTGACTAATTTTAAAATTATAGTAGAATTACTGTAATTATTTAAAAACTATAGTTACATAACTAAGTCTACTAATTAAATATAGCTGCTTGATTCTAATATAGATAAAAAATGGAATAAACTATAGTTTTATAATATTTATATAAAGATTTATAATATTTCTATATTTAAATTATAACAAATCTATACTTAAGTAATATTATTTTTATAGATTAGATATTACCCTTTTAAGGAATTATATATAACTATTATTTAAAAAGAAATATAAATACCTGACAGGCATAGCTAGAATTATAGTTAATCAACAGTAATACAACCATAATTTCAATACTGGGTCCCGCATCTAGGTGTATTCTACTATTATATTATATCTGCTTTAACCTGCCTACTTATATAGATTCAGCCTGTTTGCTTGTATAGATTCAACCTATCTGTATATAGTAAATTGAACCTGTCTATACTCTATAAAATTTACTTTATAGAGTTGAATCCACACAGGCAGGCAGGTTAAATCTATATAAGCAGGCAGGTTAAAGCTAATACAATCTCTAACAACTAAAATTACATACTAATAGATCACCTGAGCAGGAGTTACCAATATAGTAGGCGGTGAATATTTATAGAGTCATACTGACAATCGCTATCTTAAATACCATAGTATGGAGCCCTGATAAAGCGGGTCAACCTATCTACTGTGTAGTAAAATCATGAGAAATACATGTCGGTACTTTAATTGGTTGATATGTAGTTAGTGGGCAGTATATTATATAATGCCAGGCAGAATATTTACGCTACGAAGTAAAGGTCTTATTATCCGGTAGAGGAGTACTGCATCTGTAACCCCCAAGAAACTTGGTACAATTATACTCGGTACCTACTTACCAAGTATGGACTTAATAGCAGGTTCTGGCCATGTAAATAATTTTAACCAAGTCTCAGCTGTTACCTTATCACCACAAATATTCACCATTGACCGTGTAAAACTGCTGTTTGACATGGTAAAGCATAGGTGCAATATCCTAATTAGAAATAACGGAAGATGTTTCTTGGATTCTTTGCTCCGTATTCGGTGTACTCTAATCTACATATGGGGGCCTCGGCTCCACACTGGGGTCCGAGTTCAAACATGCTTCGATAAGCAAGGTGATACACGTGACTTTGGAGCTTCCCTGCGACCACGCAGCTAGAGTGATCATTGCGACATTCTTGTCTGTAGGCCCATCAACCCATAGTTCCTTCACAGTGAATTGGTTTTGCTTGAGGGCTTTCCTGGCCATTCAACCCGCTTTGGCCTGTCCTCATTCAGCTTCTATCTTACTCGAAAAGTCACCTTGTCAGCATTTGCTGAAGCAAAAGTCTTGTTCATCTTCCAGCCTCAAATGTTTCACAATCTACGGTCATGACATTTAGATGGCTCCTGCTAGTGAGCTGCCTGTTGCTGGCACTCACTTCCCAGCCCGGTTCAGCAAAGCCAGATCGACCACGAATCACCGAAAACAAATTCGAGCATGAGCCTGTGGCCCTTTTCTATTTCGAGGACACAGAAACTGTCCTTTTGAACCTGAAGAATGGGGATTTCCTACAGTCTTTTGATGGGGGGAAAGAATGGGAAGTGGTTAAGCCCGAGGATGGTAGCATGAAACACCAAGTATTATTAATCCGACAGCACCCGTTCGACAAGAACAAGGCCTATGCCATTGGCAATAATGGACGCCACTTGGTCACCACTGACCAAGCCAAGACATGGAGGACATTTGATATCGGTGACTTTCCGGCAATACAACACCCTCCTCTCGTTTTCCATGGCCGGGACTCGAGTAAAGTCATATTGCAAAGTGAAGAATGTGCCGGTCTTTTTTGCATTGTGAAGTCATACTATACAACAGATGATTTCAAAACCATTAAGTTGATGCGCGATAGTGCTGCGGGGTGCTCTTGGGCAATAGGCCATCCCCAGTTTGCCGAAGACCTGAATATCTCGGAGGAGCTCCACGCCAGATCGTTCTGTGTTGTCCCGGGATTGAAGGTGCCATTTGGACACGCAAACCGGTTGGTTTACTCGGATGATTACTTTAGCAGCAATATTGAGGGTACAGAGGTCAAGTTACAAGATGGTCGACCGGTTTCTGGAGTAATAAGCACGGCCGCTGTCAAGAAGTTCATCGTGGCCGCTGTCAAATCTAAGGGGACCGAGGAACTTGCTTTGTTTGTGACTACTGACACAGATAACTGGCATCGTGCTGAATTTGATGGGCACAGAGTGGAGGAGGATGCCTACACAATGCTGGAGAGCACCAACTACAGCTTGCAGGTGGACGTCCTAACCAGCCCATCCAGCAGCATGGGCGTGCTTTTCACGTCAAACTCGAACGGTACTTTCTTTAGCCGTAATATCGAACACACCAATCGCGACAGAGAAGGTACAGTTGATTTCGAAAAGATTGCCGGGATTCAGGGTATAGTCATGGTAAATACCGTGAAAAACCCGAAGGAGGTCGAGTCTGGTTCCGAAAAGAAGGTCATCAGCAAGATAAGCTTTGACGATGGGAGGAGTTTTCAATCTCTCAATGCTGATGACGAAACGCTACATCTACATTCAGTAACCACCTTTGCGAATATTGGCCGGGTGTTTTCAAGCCCGGCACCGGGGCTTGTAATGGGTGTCGGAAACACGGGTGACCATCTCAAAAAGTACGCCGATGGCAACCTTTATATTTCAGATGATGCGGGTGTGACTTGGCGTCACGCTCTCGACGGGCCGCATAAATATGAATTTGGCGACCAAGGAGCTGTTGTCATCGCGGTCAGTGATGGTGGGATAGCTAGCAAAATTAGATTTTCCCTCGATCATGGTAAGGAATGGGAATCGGTGGAGCTTGAGCAGAAAATATACCCCACGATGGTTACGACCACCCCTGACTCCACCAGTCTAAAATTTGTTATGGTTGGAAAGCAAAACAACGACGGGGGTCATGTTGTCTATTCCGTTGATTTCAATGGTTTGCACGAGCGGAAATGTGAAGAAGACGACTTCGAGACTTGGCCGGCCAGATTAGATGAAAACGGCGAACCTGACTGTTTAATGGGCCACAAGCAGTTTTTTCGCCGTAGAAAGGCGAATGCTGATTGTTTTGTGGACGAGGAGTTCAAGGATCCTCAGCCCATACTGAAGCCATGCAGTTGTACGGCTGAAGACTTTGAGTGCGAATACAAGCGCAGCGAGGATGGAAAGAACTGTATTTTGGCAGCAGTGCCGTCACCTCCGGCAGGAACATGCCAAAAGCCTACTGATACCTTCATGGGCCCATCAGGATGGAGACTAATACCTGGTGATACCTGCGTCCGTGATGGTGGCCAAAACTTGGACAAAAATATTGAGTGGCCATGCAAGAATGCAGGCAGTACGCCAGCGGACGGAAAATTAACCGTGGTGAAACAATTCTTTGACGCAAGACAGTTCAGTGCATATTATTACCTGGAACGTCAGTCAAGCAGTTCTGGAGATGACGAGACCATTATAATGCTCACTAGCGAACATATGTTGTATGTCTCACATGACCACGGCAAAACATGGCAGCAGATGCTGAAGGGAGAGAAAATAAGCAAAATTGCACCACACCCATACAATAGCGATGGTGCCTTTCTCTTAACAGATGGCGTGGAAGGCTTTTGGACTGTTGATCGTGCTCAAACCTTCAAGCCTTTCAAGGCACCAACACCCCCAACTGAGGAACGACTCTCAACTCTCTCATTCCATCCACAGTACAAAGACTGGTTGATTTGGACTGGAGCCGTGGATTGTGGATCTAATGACTGCCATTCTAATGCCTATATCAGTAAAAATCGTGGAGAAAACTGGGAACTCCTGCGCCGTTATGTCCAGAAGTGTGAATTCGAAAGCAGGGAAAGCCGACCAGAAAACATGAATCTTATTTTCTGTGAACAGTATGAGAATGAGAACCGAAACAATCATCTGCAGCTAATATCTAGTGACAACTGGTTTTCTGATTGGCATGTTTATTTTGAGGATGTGATCAGTTATGCTACAATGTCTGAATTCATTGTCGTGGCCTCGCGAGACCCGGTAAAGTCAGACTCCTTGGTGGCCAGCAGCAGCATTGACGGTCGGACATTTGCAGAGGCAAATTTCCCTCCCAACGTCAACGTTCCTGTTCAAACAGCTTATACTGTGCTTGAAAGTTCTACACATGCTGTTTTCTTGCATGTTACAGTGAGCAATATGGAAGGGGCCGAGTATGGTTCGATCATCAAAAGCAACAGCAACGGAACCTTCTATGTTCTCAGCCTCAGTGCGGTTAATCGAAACCATCGGGGCTATGTTGATTTCGAGAAGATGCAGGGCATGGAAGGCGTGGCAATTGCGAACGTTGTCAGTAACGTGGATAAGTTGTCAGAAGGAGAAACGAAAAAACTAAGGACGATGATCACTCACAATGATGGAGGACGTTGGTCATTACTTTCCCCCCCAATCAAAGATGCGGATGGCAAGGATTTCAGTTGTTCCGTTGTCGAAGGAAAAGGCGTCTCTGGCTGCTCGCTTCATCTTCATGGCTATACAGAACGCAGGGACGAGCGGGACACGTTTTCTTCTGGCTCAGCTATTGGTTTGATGATGGGTGTAGGAAATGTGGGCGATCACCTCGGTCGGGAAGAGGAGGTGGACACATTCATCACCCAGGACGCAGGTTTCACCTGGAAACCTGTCAAGAAGGGCAGATATATTTGGGAGTTTGGTGATGCTGGGTCTGTGATTGTGATTGTACCCGAGTCAAAGCCAACCAAAGTCCTTCACTACAGTCTCGACGAGGGAGACACCTGGATAGAGTTCTCTTTCTCAGATGTGGACATGCAGATTGATGATATCTCAACAGTACCGTCTGATACTTCTAGGAGCTTCCTCCTCTGGGGCAAGGAGCTAAAATCGGACTATCGAGACAAGCTCGCCACTGTGAGCGTCGACTTTAGTGGATTCCGCTACACTTCATGCAGGTTGGATGAGAGCAAGGAGAACAACGATTATTATATCTGGGAACCAAAGCATCCATTTGAGAGCAATAACTGCTTGTTCGGGCATGTTGAGCAATATCATCGCAAGAAGCCATCAGCTCAATGTTGGAACAACTGGCGTGAACCCCATGTTCACAGTATTGGAAAGAATTGCAGCTGTACAAATTCTGATTATGAGTGGTAAGCATCATTTAAATTGGCTTTGGCAAATTTCTACAATCCGAAAATAATACACTGACTAATTTGAATAGCGACTATAACTATGAACCTTTGAAAGATGGCAGCTGTGGTCTTGTTTCTGGGCTTGCCCCACCGGATGCCATGGCTATTTGTAAGGACGATCCTAATACAATTGAATATTGGGAACCTACGGGGTACCGGCGTCTCCCACAGACAACGTGTGAGGGTGGTCAGAACTTGGACCATGTCATTTCCAAGCCTTGCCCGAACAAAGAGGAAGAATACAACCAAAGGCATGGTATTGGTGGTGTTGGCCTGTTTTTTGCGATTGTGAGCCCAATCGCCGTAGCAAGTGCCATCGGCTATTACGCCTATAGCAGGTGGGATGGAAAGTTTGGCCAAATTCGCCTGGGGGAGACTGCTGGCACCTCTCAGGGTTTGCTATCACGAAACTCTTTGCTCATCGCCCTACCAGTTGCGATAATTGCGGGCGTGGTAGCTATTACCAAGGCACTTCCACTCCTGGCCACAAGTCTCTGGCGAAGCGCCAGTGGTTATGTGCGCATAGGACGCAGCCGGGGCTACTCAAGACCATATGCGTCTCGAGGGTCTTTTGCCGCACGAAGAAGTGACTACACCGGTGTTGTCGATGATGAGGACGAGCTTCTTGGCGTTGAAGACCCTGAAGCCGATGAAGAGGACGAGCTCTAGTGACAATGGCCGCCTCATTCTTTCGGTCACCCTGATATCCTGGCTATGAGGTTATGTTATATCACGAGAAGATCAAGTCTTGGAAATTGCTCTTATGTATATGTTACTCATGTCTCACACCCATTACTATAGTTCAGGTGTGAACCTAGAGTACTGAATAAATGACCGCGTTCAAAGGAAAAGACATATTCTAAGCACTACGGGCGATCTAGAAATGTCTGATAAAGCTGTGTTAGCTGGTATTATATATCTAGCTAATCCTCTTGGCGAGAGAAGTTTGCGCATAACTTCTAGCCGCTCAATGCTGCTGCTCATCAGCCTCTACCCGAGGCAATACTAAGAAGACCGAATTAATGGTTGCTATGTGGTTTATCCGAGTATATACCATGTGGAGTATCATCACTCATATCAAGCAACAAACATAATCTCGTGAGTTATTTCCAAAGTATTTCGCAGCGATTGTTATTGAACATATGCCTGATCAAGTTTGAAAATGACCTTCGTTCCACCCATAAAAGGCCACAGCAATGGCTACGAGGGGTTACCTTTGAGCGCTATTCTACTCACTGTGAGAGATATAGACAAGCCTGCACGACCACATGCACCCAGCTAGCTCCATAGAGACCCTGGGCTCTGACCACGAGGGGCTAGAGACTGAGCTCTCTGCGTGGCATACAGAGTGCCAGCTGTTAATGAGAACATGTTTTACTACTAGTAGTCAATCAACCCCCAAACGTTAGTATATAAGAAAGTGTGTGTTGCCCATGATCCCTCCTAGTAACCACGAGAAAAGAGAAGCTCGACTGAAGTAAGTCAAATGTCCAAGAAGAATTTGCCCCACATCAATGGGTGAAATCTCCCGGCCCGAACGAATGCGGAAGAAGCTGTAGAGCAAAAGTTAATCGAGGCAAACGAAGGGGGACAAGTGGAGGGCATGTATACCTTGCCCATTGTTGTGAGAGTGTGGTTGCCTTCCCCGTCATACATGAAAACGGGGAATGATGGGCTGGTAAATTCACTCATACTGGGTTAAGTTGTTAGCCGCAGAAAGACAGTGAGTTGTTAACGCAGACTAGTAGGCGCTTCCCGTCCGAATTCAGAAGAGGATAACTGGAGCGAGTGTTGGACGTACAACTGTCTGCACATGCCACATGGCGATGCTGCCGGTTTGATATCGGTGGCAACGGCAATTGCTTTGAAGTCGCGGTGCCCAGCCACCTGCACAGCAGTCCAATAAGTGAGTGATTTCCTGACCATCGGGCGACGAATCCCAGAGGGGTGAAAATGAAAGGGAAACAAAGCTGGGGTGGGGGGAGAGAGAAGAGGAAGAGAGACTGAGGGAGGGGCTGAGGGAGAGAGAGAGGGAAGCGGATGTCCACGGCTTACAACAGCATTTCCAAATGCGACTCTTTCGGCGCATGTCCCAACTGGATAGGAGGCGTTCTCGACATTTGCGCCAAGGAAGTACTCTCCTGATTGGGTCAGGACGCATGCACCGACACGGAACTTCGAATAAGGACCTGTCGCAAAATTTAGAAATACAGATTCATTTGCCGAACGGCCTCGGGCGAGCGTCCCAAATGTATGTGCAGACTTACAGTATGCGGTGTCCTTGGCAGTGATTGCCTTGGATGAAAGGGCCTCGAGCTCCCGGGTAGACAGCTGGTGAGTGGGAGATGCCATAATTTCACAACTGCTGGCAAGGTATGAGCTTGGGAGGGGAACAAATGGGTGCACAGAGGGAAGGGACGTAGAGATGCAGCGGGGAGCTCCGATCGATGCTCTACCGCTCTTATCGGGAGAACCATGCCTTGTATGTGCTTACACCATAGGACGTAGTAATTACCCCTCCCAAGGACCCACGCAATTGGCGATAGCAAGGTATTCTTTTCTACACCTACTTTTTCTACGTGCTTGTCTGAGGATTTACTCACAATAGCTTGCAATATCCTCATGTAGACCCCCCGAGTTTATTCATGAGGTTATTTATCATTAGGACGGTCGCCAACAGCCTCGGAAGGATCCGGGCGCAGGAACTCAATAAACAAGACCATTTTATAAACAAGAAGAGGCAGTGAGCCGGAAACACAAAAGGATAGGGACAGCTTTTTTCTCATCTGCATCAATGCCAGATTGATGTAATCAAAAAAAGAGATCTAACTCTAAACATGGCTATAGGTATCATTCGAAAGCGCCCCAAATAAAACATCTAATCCAGTGTTAAACAAAAGAAAAAGTTGAGCAAAGGGGGTGAGAGAAAGAGAACGATTCAAAAACTTGAGAAAAAAAAAAGAAGAGAGACAAGAATGAGAAAAGGAGGGGGTAGGATAATGTGCGGTGATACAGGAATTGTGAAAGCTTCGCATATAAACAAGACCTAGACAAAATAGGTACGCAGGCCTTCATACACTGTGAATATAAAGGCTGAGCTAGGGGCAGAGCGGGCAACTGTTATACCGCAGCCTCGATACAAGGCCCTTAGCCCTTGTTGCCTCCACAGAGCTTTGGCAACTCCCCAGAATGTCTGCCGTTCGCCATTGCATGCTATGCGCGTGATGTCCTCGGTCTGCATGCGCGATTTGATTGTATCGGCAGGATAGAACAGAAAGTTGTAACTTATACCTGCCGCTGCCCCCGCGATCATCCGCTGAGAAAGTGGAAGTTTATCAGCATCGGCTTTGGTCTTGTCGGCCTCCGCAGATGGGACACGATATGCGCGAAACAATGCCGAGACCCCTTCGTAGCCTCCAAACCAAGCAGCACCTCCACCAGTCTCGCGTATCAGCGTCCCCAACTGGCCCCGCCAGAAACCAAGAATACCGTCTTGGCGAAAGACCGACCCAACGAGTGCCAAAGGCCCGGGTGCCTTTGCGCCGGAACCCGCGAGAGGAACTTGCATCTTGCACTTAATGAGCTCGATTGGTGTAAGTGCAAGCGAGGTAATGGAACCTGACGCAGCGCCACATAACACTAGGGCAGGGAAAGGCAGAGCATCGGCAGAAGTGTAGAAAGTGCCCTTCAGTAGGTCCTGGATAATGCGGTAGCTGAAGAACAAACAGCTGTTCTCCACGGCAGCCCCCGCCAAGGGAGCGCTGATGCCTCGGTAAAGCCCACGAAGACCATTCGCCTGGAAAGATTGGCGGAAACAATCCAAGGGCCCTTTATATCTGAGAGGAAGATGATCTGGTTGCGATTGAAGCCGTACTTTAACAGTGTCGAAGGGGAACTCGATCACTTTGCCTGCCATTCCCGCAGCCTGGGGGTTTCCAACGTCAGCCATGTCTAACAACGGTATAACGGCACAACCTACAGATCCAAACACTATATCTTTGAAGGCCTCAAGGCCTTGGTTGGGCGGAAGTGAAGGGAGCTCCATTGATATTTCATTGTCGATTGCTATCGTGTGTTCGGCGGCCGCCATAAGGGAGAAAGAGACAAGTATTTGAGCCTGAAACGTAATCTATAGGAATATACAGAAGAAGGTAGAGGGTATGGGTGGAGTCCTATCGGGTGAACATTGTAGATTGCCGCGAGCTGTTCAGGGAGAGGGTCGCCGAAAGTATTTAAGGCCGACAGGATCTCGGAGGAGGGGCGGTGTGCCGACGAGGGGTTTTGGTGTGCCCGAACCACGCGCGATAAAATCAGCGATGAGGGAGCATCGCTTGCAAGGCTAGGTAAGAAAACGAGCCCAAAAGGCCAAGGGGGCAGGGAAACGGAAGTTGGACGATAGTGGGGTTGGACATTCACGGCGGTTGGTTGCGACGAGTCCAGCTAGCCAAGGTGATCCGTAAGAATCCTTTCGCCGGACAAATCCCTCACGCCAGACGGGGCCCACGGGACACCACTTCTGCCGAGATCCGGTTATCTGATCGGTCTAAGATAACTTTTTCGTCAAAAAATCGAAGGCCCCAATAAAGGCAGCGCGGAGAGCTAAGAGGAGCCCATCTATCATCCGCTGCCATCGCCCTTTTCCCTCTGATCCTTCTCCCTCTCCTTCCATCTCATCACCCGACCAGCACGTTTGGCTGCCACCCTCCTCCCTGCCTCCATCCGATCATGTCATCCACACCTTCACCCTCTGCAACCCCGAAGGGCATGCGGAAAAATGGTAGGAAATTAACCACCCCACTTTTTTCCCTCGTCTTGGAAAATAACGGTTGCTAATATTTTCTCCCTTCGGACCCGCAGGGAAAACCTGGCATGATACCAAGAAGCCGTTCCGGCCTACTGCGGGCATGACCTCTTACGCTAAACGACTAGAGACACGCAAACACCAGGAAGCTGTGAAGGAGCACGAGAGAGAGTTGAAGGAGGAAAAAGAGGCCGAGCGGAAGGTGGGATTTGTCTATGAATAATCGTGTGAAAATAACCATCGATCGGAGCTGACAATCACCCAGGCGCACATCCAAAGAATCAAAGATCGTCGAGCCGCTAAGGAGGAAAAGGAACGCTACGAGAAGATGGCAGAGAAAATGCACCGCAAGCGAGTTGAGCGACTGAAGCGTCGGGAAAAGCGCAACAAGCTGCTGAACTCGTGATTGCAGCAATAATCTCCAAGGCTGTCAAATTCTGTCCCCTTTATTTTTTAGCCCCTCCCTCTCTGTTTCTACCTATCCTATTCTCACTTGGGTGATGGAAACATCCCGTAGCCTTTTTGTATTGTTGCATTTCCTCACACTCCCTTGTCTTTTATTCTCTTTTCTGCCCTTCTCTTCTCTTTGTCTTGTATTTCTCCTGTGATTGGATATCGTGGCCTATTTCAGGGTTTGATTCATTAATGGGTGAACGGAGTTCACTGGCGACTGGAGTTGGGTGTTGACTTTCAAAGACCATATCTACTTATTCCTATGAATGCAACCGATAAACCAGTCTATGTGACTTTCAGAGCATACCAGATATTCCATAAGAATGGCAGATGCTACCGGAATGTTTGAGGGTTTATGCAGGGTAGTCTATCGGATAATTGACTGGTCGTTTGGGGGAAACCAGGGGCGCCGATCGAAGGCGTCGGCCGACGCAGTGATCAGCACTTGGCATCATGGTCACCAACGTCCACGTTTGTCTCACCGAACCGAGTCACCTCGGCCTTGCAAGTACAACGAAAGATGAAAATCATACTCGGATTTCTGTCAATTCAGACGAAGCGGTCAGGTACTCTGTAAAGGTTACAGGATTCAAATGGTCGTTGAGATTCTCTTAGCCTGCGATGCTTCCTCACACATCCAGAAAACCGTCTGCTTACCAACCACCGGCCCATGGCTCTAGAGCCACCGGAAGCCAGAAAGCTCCCAGTTCCCAGCCACCCAACCACCACGAACCTTTCGCGACAGGATTAACTGGTGATCGGGCCCAGGACAACAGATTTCAACCTTGCGATTGTCATAAACTGTCTCAACCCTCCAGCCTGCATACGCTCAATGTTATCGGAGAGCAGCTTCAAGGCCAACATCACCATCTGGCCTTCGAATTCCCTCGTCTAGATCGGGTGAAGGACTCAAAACAACATCCCAAGCACAATCACAAGCGCAGTAAATCCAGCGACAGTCGTATCCCGCGGAGGATGAATAATATTGCTTTGTCAGCCGGGGCCAGGGGTTTACTACCAACATGGTCCGGCAGTAGAGAAAAGGACCACGAGGCAGATGGTGGTTTACTTAGACCCATGCCACAAGAAACAAGTTTGTCACGTTGGGGTCCAGAGTCGACTGCGGCCTTGGGCGCAGGAGGCAGAAGGGGTACTTTGTTTGAAGCGGTGGATCAGAACAAATTTGGTCTGATTAAGCGCCACGAAATTCGCTCGACGAAGGACTTGGATCAGGTGAAAAGTAGACGGAAACAAGGAGAGGAGTAAGCCCCAGAAAATCCTATTCATAGAAGTATTAATATTGACGGATTGCATCCTAGATATCTACGGTCTGCCTTGTCACTGATTGGGACACTCGCAACGGATATAACCCGTAGACTGGATTATACGTACTACAACCTTCTGGAAAAGGTTGCGGCACTAAATTCGACAATATCTTCGTTTCAAGAGCTCTCGAGGTCTACAGATGCTCTCTTTTCCGACTTTCAGCGGGAGACATCAGGCCTTGAGCAGGAAATCCGAAAGCAGGTTGGAGAACTGAAAGAGTTCCAACCCCAATTAGAGAGGATCAAGGATTTGGAGGCACGTATGAAAACAGGACGAGTAAGGGCCGAGACACTTGGAAATAGACTGGAAGCAATGCGACATGAAATCGATAGCTGGGATGAACAAGAAATGAAATGGCAGTCGCGAGTGAACCGGCGCCTTCGGATTTTCTGGACAGTTATCATACTTGGCCTGCTTGCAGCTTTGCTTGCTATTGCAATTCAAAATCGGTCCACTGTGATGGCATCCGACCCTCCACAAGCAGTACTTTTGGTCAACTCATCATATGCGTTACCATCCAAGCCTGATGCTGGGCAACCTCCAGACAACCGGAGAGAGAAATGTGCACGGTGTCCGCTTAACCCTTCGCACCGCTATAGCAACTGCCATTCCACTCAGCCCATGACCATCGCAGTTGCCTCTACTAGGGTGGATGTGGATGATTGTACAAAGACTGGTGACAAGGATTCCCTAAGGGTGTTTGATGAACTATGACGACGTTGGATTTTTCGAGACCCCGACAAGTTTCAAGGCCAGCCTCGACTTTGTCGAACCCCTGTGGACAAAACATGTATGTTATAGTGACATGGTATCAGGAGGATCTTTCGCACATAATCGTTTCACTGATCAGCTGCTGCTCTTTTTCTTTTTGTCCTCGACAAGCTCGATATTGGCCTCAGGGATCTCCTTGCCGTACACCTCCAATAGCCATTCTTTTACATCCTCGCTTACATCACCCTGTACCGTAATCTCCTCAGTCCCAGCAGCAGACCTAGTCATGGAGGAGCCAGTTGCAAACTTCTTGCCGAGTTCCTTTGCCAGTTTCTTATTCTCCAGTCCGTAAATATCCAAACCCGTAATGACGGTGACATGTTTGCGCTTGTTCCGCTCCACGCGTTTGATCTGTACTTTGGAAGCGGCCTTGCGTTCAGCGTCGCGTGCCTCCGCAGCAGCGGCCTTTGCTTCCTTCTTCGCTGCATCCTTTGCAGCTCGTTCACGGGCAGACACCGAGAGAGAAGATAGATTAGAAGTCAGGGCCTCTAGAAAATATCAATTAGTCCGAGTGAGTCGATACGGGTAAACAAGGCCGCAGACCTTCAGAATATAACGCTTGGTACGCCTCCAAATGATTGTCCTTCAACCACTCTTCGCATTTTTTCGCGGTGCCACCGAACTCACAGTACTAGAATTTTTATAGGTTAACCATTTTCTGCTGTGGTAGATTAGCCTGCCTAGATGCGGGCCGAAGGAATAGTAAAATAAGGCCGGGTTAAAATTGCCACGCAAGGAGATGCCGTACCTCCGGAGGTAGTGTGCAGACTGTTCGGAGAAGAGGGGGTCAGCTATGAACGTACTTACAGAAGATAGTAGGGAGAGAATCGGATCTCATTGCGTCACAGGCAGGTAAACTGAAAGGGCCACTTACTTCCACAATATAGAACATCTCTTGCCTGCGATTCCAGAGGAGCAACCTGAGCAACTTCCGCCATTTTAGGAACCCCGTTTGTATATGTCTTATAATTGGTTTGTAGGTAAATGGCCAGGGAAGGTACTATTCCGCGGGCGAAATCTCGTCTGACTGTCCCACACTGTCGAGATGCGCGGGGTCGGACTTGCTGTATCGCCGGGCTTGAACGGGTCTAACCGTGTCTGGCAAATTATAGCAGTGGATACATGCGCCTACTTACAGCGGTCTTGTGATTTACAGCGGTCATGTGATTTTTGAGCCGACAAAGACATTGTTCTTCGTTCCCTCAGCATGTCACATATGATAGCCTATTGGTCTAGATTACTTGTAGTAGGCGGGCGCTGTATATCATCAGAGACGGTAGATATGACCACCAAAACATGACAAAAAGGCTTCCCAGAGGCTGTTAGGGTGGAATGAAATCGGCTGAGAAAGAATAATATGTTCAGGAATGTTGCATTTACTAGAAAACACCCCTTCCGCTTCATTTTCATGGCTATTGCCGGTAGAGGTGGAGTCGTAGAATATAGAAAATTAGTTGGTGTACTCTGTATATATCCGCGGATCTTCTGGCCTCGGTCACACAAACATGCTTATCCCATGAGACAATTTGAAGCGGCCACTCCGTATCACAGCGAACTTCTAACATCAGAACTGTCGATCACGACAGATTCAGGAATGCTTACACCAATAAAGATACCAGGGGACAATTAAGCCACGTCATGCGAACAGGTTTAATTGTGGTATGCAGCTTGAGATGAGACACCACAGAAGCAAGCACGTAAACGTCACTCCAGTGAAGAAACATATGCTCTAGAGCCATCTTATGTGACATGGTAAGAAGATAGGTTTAACTCCAGTGTCCCTGACTTAATATGTCTATTACTTCATAATCGCAAGATTGCTGAACCATGTCATCAAGATGAAGGTAGGGCGACAGTGGCCGGCATCTACTGCAGGAGTCTTGTGTTGAAGGCTTGCAAATTTTGGAAGGCCCGCTTACCAAAAAAGGTTGGGTGAACAAATATGTGACAAGCTAAATAGTTAAATGAAGCAAGCAAGATGTCAAGTTGAAGCCATATATTTCCTGTTGTAAGGAACGAACACTAGCTAATGAGAGGAAAGAGAGAGGGGGAACCCGTGGCGAGAAACCCCAATGTCTGGGATGGGACCATGTGTGAATTCTAAAACCAAATAAATATCCGGGTCAGATATGCTGCGTTGATACTGAATTCACCGTCCAATTTGAAAACGATTCATTGGCATGGGGAAGAAACATTAGAAGCCAGAGGATCCGAAAACTATCTTTGTTTGGGCTTCTAGTTATCTGCCATTTTTCTCACTTAACAACCTCTGTGCTGGCATAGTCTTAAAATCCTAGTTGGAGGGGGGCACTACAGTGCGTCCTTGGACCTCACGGCTTGCTCTAGACCACGGAGATACCATATCAATGGACCCTAGACCTGTCATTGCTAGCGTAGTCGGTGATCTACCAGCAAGCCGGCCCGAGCGAGCGAGGCCTCCCCGCTCCTAGTCGCTGGTGCCCTGACCTAGTGAAATATCAGTAAGTTTTGCGCAGGACCCGACGGGTCAGACCGCGAGCCAAAAGGCGCCAACGCTCCAAAATTGGAGGAGGGGAGGTTGTATCCCGGTGTCCCTTCTATCTTAACTAAATCGGAGACAGTAGATAATCATTATCATACGCAGGAGCAAGGGCACCACTTACCTAGGAAGCCACGTCACTTGGGTTCCCCGGTGGCAACTGCTGTGAAAAGCCGTCTTGATCGCCAACTAGACTTTTCGTGATGCGGTTTGTGACAACATACTGTGCATCATTTAGCAGCCGGAGATAGCACGCATATCCAATCAATGCACTTGGTCAAGCCGGCTCAGTTTAGGGGCCGGTCTCCAGTGACAAACCGCATGAATGAAGCCATCAAGTGGTAAGAGCAATCAATGGCGGGGATTCGCTGGGAAAGGGCCAGACTGATCGACGGGCTGGCTTGAACTTCTTTCTCGGTTGGTGCTGGGATGATCGAGGTGGGACGGAGGCATTGCGCCTTCATGCGAAAACAGGTCTAATAATAACCTTTCTGATAGGGTCCTGGTAGGCTGGTTGGTGCTTTAATCTCCCTAGTTAGATTCTCGGGATTGCTACGGAGTGCCAATCTCGGTTATCGGAATTGAGCACCAGGGATAAAAACCCAAAGGGGGGGGGGTTTCTGACGCGAGGAATCGATAACCTTAGTACAAGGAGAAAATACCCCAAGGCGAAGAGAGGATAGGAACAACTGTTCATAGGTGTCAATAGTAGATCATAATGATTAATAATAAACTAATAGCGAGGAGTGAATAGTACTATGCTTAAACGTTGGCGATCGATCCTACGGAGTACCTGCCATCGGGCTTGCTATTGCTTAATCTCTGGTTATCGCTTGAGTCAACCGACCAAAGAGAAGCATCAGAAGCCACCTCGTGGGAAGGTCCTTGCGCTCTATGGAGTACGTATCACGACTCCCGATTCCTTGCCACCCGTTGTCTGACATGCATCAAGATCAAGCCGCCTCATGAGTTTCCCTGTTTCTCAGGGCCAATCTTATTCACCAAGATTGTTTCATTATCCAGCTTTTTCTCCGAGCCAGTTGCATTGGCGCCGTTCCTTCCTGTGCTGAGCACGCCACAGGGGATGTGTAGACAAAAAAAAAAAAAGAGGCGAACCTGCCTGTGGAAAACCCAGGGGGCAGGACTGAAGATGTCCCGAAGTGAGACGCAGTTGAGACCTTGAGTACTCCGTATCCTGAAAACAGAACCAAGCACGGCTTAGCGGATGATGATAGGTACTATCTAAGACATCCATTTCAGAAAGGACCCTTGGCTACTCGTTTCAAATTCCATGATTCGGGAAAATTCAGAGATCGTAAGACACAAAAGAGGAACAGGAAACCGACAAACCAACAAAAACATCACAGGCTCCCCAAAGAGAGCATTCGGAGAGTTTCTCCCATAGTATATTATATTGAACGTCGACAGTATTGTATTGCTCTGCGATAAGACAACAGAGAAGTATGTATACTAGCCTCGGTGAGCCTTTGGGGAGGCAGCGGATGCACCCAGATCCTTGTGCTCCGCTGCAGCAGGGAGAGGCCGGCGGGTTGTATGTGTCATGCCTTGTCGGTGCCTTTTTGTCTACCCATCGGACAGGGAAAGAAAAAAAGCCAAATAGGGTTTTAGGCAGGGTAGTCAAGGAGGTCCACCTTATTATTGTTCATTCTCGGAGATTGTCAAGGTGTCAGTGTGGTGGGTGGTACACGCGGTCATCGCCCCAAGCGTATGCAGGATATCCCGTATATTATTGGCCCGTACTCCGTACTTATGCACCAAAACATCCGTGCATACTTTTTCAACACTCCCCCAAGGATAAACGTCATACTCAATAAAGAGACTGTTCCATCATCCCGTATTCTCCCGGGGACCGCGATCAGCGGAGGACTAGATTGTCGTTACTAGAGGACACGCACCTCAGAAATAGTGCCCTGAAACACACTGTGTCCTTCATTCGCTCTAGCAGTACATGGCAGATAGGAAGCCGCAGCCATCCCACCGTTGTTGTAGCAGGGTAGATCAGTTATTATTCTGGGGAGATACTAGGCTCCTTTTGCGGGTGCCCCGGAATAGGCCAGCAACGGTCGCGCATTGGCTCGCCGAAGATCTAAGATCTGGACTCCGACAGACCGTGCGGAGGCCCCCAGAAACCAAACGGGCAAGAGGAATAACAAACTTTCGTGTTTTTTTCTTTGTTCGCTACTCCGTACTTAATTCCGTCCCCGGCTTTTGATTCCCGCAAAAGACATTGATTGGCCTGGCACCTAGACTACAATGGGAAGCATGATGATCATAGGATGATGTTTCTCAGCACTATCATATCTTCATTGATCTGTCATCCCGGGATAACAGTGAATGCCCCTCCTTAACACGCGCCTACTACTACTCCGTACTACACTAGTAGATAGTACCATTGTAGTAGCGTAGTAGGGGCATATCGGAATGCCCAGACACTCAGACAGACAGCCGGCAGTGCAGGCCTAGCTCTTCTGGGAGGTTCAAAGTCCTTCTAGGCTCTGGCGGCAGCAGTATTGACTAATTGACTGATTGGCTGACTGACTCGCCAGTCGATAGTCTTGATTGTACGGAGTATCGGGTCTAGAGTATACTTATGTACAGGATGAATGGAGTACCTTTTACACACTAACTCCGAGGCACAGTGGGAGGAGTTCTGTTACGGACTGAGCGTCATGGCTGGCTCTGGATCGTCGAGTCCGGGTGTCAAGAATGGACCGCCCCACTCAAAACTGGCCAATGAAAATTCGTTACTGTTGGTCGGAAAGTTACACCAGGTTATTGTCAGCCAATCATTGCTGGGGGCACTAGTCGGGAAGGAGTAAGGACGCTCGCCGCTCCCTTCCCCACTCGACTGGGTTTCCATTCAAGGCAGGATCACCTTTCGAGTGATTCGCCGAGTGGCAAACAGAGGAGGCGAAGGGAAGAGAAGGACTAGTCCGGAGTATGGAGCAGTCTAGTACTTGCATACATAACTAGTAGTAACAGTACATGCTTACCCCCCGAGAATCCTCCTAGGCCAAGACGTCGACGCGGCACCCTGCGTCCTAACCACTTACCCAACCATCCCTTCACTTGTTGGTCGACTATCCGGCGAACGTCAATCCGCGGGATACCTAGTACCCATGTCGGGTTATCTAGAGTTCAGAAGTGACTTTCCCGGATGAAGTAAGTACCTGGGAGAAACCGTCCTTTTGTTTGGATCCCCCCTCGCCACTATCACTACCTCGCTATCGAGACTCGAGAGGTATTCCCGGTTTCCCGCCGCTCCCCGTCAACGTTATTTTACATGCCCCAGCTCGTCGCCTTGTCCTGCACGCCGGTCTATTCCAGACCTTTCACCTCACTCTAGCTTCAGCCATCCAAGTTTCCCATCATTTAGTGCGACCGAGCAAGGGCCTTCCCCTCTTCCGAGGGGCCCGTTTTAGAGCCGTTATACATCTGGACTCTGGATATCACTGGAACATCGATCATCCTCCCGACTCCCCGCCGGCTCTTTCACGATATAATAGCCACCCGAGTCATAAAGTGCCTTCCATACACACTGCCAATCAAGACCAAGTCCAGCTTTGCGTCACCACGCTTTGTATAATGATCTTAACACTTGGCCACTGTCTCTAGACACCGGGTACCTCTCTCATTGTGTGCGCTTAACGTTTTCTCGTCTCCTTGGCCCGCTTCTCTTGATAGCTCGCTCAAACCTCCTCGGCTGCTCTCCCTGAAAACGGACATCCTGTTTAAGTATCATCGAAACGATCAACCACGGGACCACGCTTTCTGCTTCTCGCCGTCCATGTACTTGGCTGGGCTGCTATGATGACGGCTGTACTTCCTGCCTCGAAAGAGGGCCGCTCGCGCTTCTCATCGGATTCTCTGCGATGCCCAATCACTCAAACTTATTTTCTTGAAGGGCTCGATCTCTCTACATCCAAGTTCATTGTACCACAGTTTCATCACACAGAATGCTCCAATGTTGCTTCGTCACCTGCCCCGCGTTCAGACTCTTCATCACCAGACTTCACGCTCTCATCTGCGGACCATTTCCCCCAAACACCATCGACTCTGAGCAGTTTGTCACTTAGTGTGAGCGACGACCAAGAGGACGGTGATTTAATATTACCGTCCTATGACTCTAGCCCGTTCGTCCAGAAGGAGCCAGAAACCTTGAGCGATGTATCTGCTGACTCATCAGCTGATCTTCGCTTGATGCAAACGCCAGCTGCTGATGATAGCACAATTGAGGATGAACCGTCAAGGCACGTGGACTATTTGTCTCACGAGTGGAGACAGGAGGAT
The DNA here is from genome assembly GCA_003184645.1 of Aspergillus ellipticus CBS 707.79. Taxonomy (NCBI): domain Eukaryota; kingdom Fungi; phylum Ascomycota; class Eurotiomycetes; order Eurotiales; family Aspergillaceae; genus Aspergillus; species Aspergillus ellipticus. The sequence continues at coordinate 27,693 of KZ825890.1, read as the reverse complement.
ATCTGGACTTCATGGCGTTATGTTGTCGCTCGGAGGAATATATATGATAATGGTGTAAGGTTAGAGAATGCTTCGTGGAGGACATGGGCAAAACTTAAGCTCGATTTGGGCACAGTATCGCCGGAGACTCTTAACTGGTCGGTTGAATCCCTTAATTAACAATTGGATTGCATAAGTTTACCTGGTATGTATGCTAACTTTTTCTTTTAGGCTTAAGGACTGCGATGTGACATGGTTGTACGGACCGTTAAAAACGTGTGACAGGCGGGAGAATGCGTCGAATGGCTCCCCCCCTCCAAGTCGCCTTGAAACGCCTACTCTATATCCGGATAGGAAACCGATATTGAAAAAGAGGACTGCCTCTGAGACCATCTTGCAACGCTCCCTGTCTCAGCATACACTTTTACAGCATGCTGGTGCTATTCTGAAGGCGCAGGAGGCTGAGACCAATCGTAGCCGCCCCTCGTTCCAGCGTTGTCAGTCGGACATTGGGCAGATGCTCGATAAATCGTCCACTGCACTTATTAGTACTTCTGCCCATGGCACCACCATCACCGCAACCGCCACCACCACTTCGTCGTCTGGTATCGGGTCGCCTATCGAAAGACGGCATATTCATTTCAACAATGAAGTGGTGCAATGTATTGCCGTTGAAGCTAAGGAAGAATACGATGAATGGCTGTCCACTCACGGTGATTCGTCTGAGGAAGATGGTCTTGTCTTGATGAAACGGATTCATTCTGAGACGTCGATCAGTGATGAAAGCACGCCTCGCGGCAGCTTCAGCAGCGAAAACAAGACCATTGCACCACTCCCTTCTACCACACTTAAGTATAGAGGGGACACTCCCGAACCATCGACAACCTCGATAATGGATCGGTGGTCAAGCTACTTCTCGACGTCCACACTATCTTCATCCGCTCATGAGAAGTCTATATCCCCGTCCGCTAATTTCCTTCTTGACGAAGATGACGGTGACTTGGCGTTTGATTGGGAACCGAGTCGAAATTCTCGAATCTCAGGAATACCAAGTCGTCACTGGTTTGTTAACTCCGAAGGTGACGAAGAGTTTGACCATCACTACGTGATGTCCCCGGGAACATCTACCCCCAACGAAAACGAGGAACCATTCAGCCCTAGTATCCTTGATCGTGTGACTGATACTGTCAACACGGCTAAAGATATTGCGCATGTGATATGGAACGTCGGCTGGCGGCGGTGATTTCTTGGACAATGCGCGACACCACCGTGAAAACGGGCTTCATGACCTAATGCACTTAATCTTCATAAAGAATTTTTTATGTATTTCTCTCATACAACATAGGACCAGGAAGACGAGTTGAGGCGTTCCGAGCTTCTATTCCAGGCTGTGAGTTATCGATTGGTTTATAAAATAGGATCACAGGAGGCGACTTTTGTTGTTTTGTCTAGTTCATGGTGTTTGTGCATTTGTGCATTTTGGAGACGGGCTGACTAGGCCACCGTTGGGCTTAACTCTGTCTTGGTTTTTGGTTCTGCGCTGGCACTTGACGCTTCGATGGCTCTAAACGTAATAAAGTTCTCATTGTCTTGGACATCTAATTCAACCAGACACAAAATCAACGTACGCGACGTGTATGAGCACCAAATAAATATGCTGGGTATTTTGAAATTTATGAATGCTTGGAAGAGGTGTCATATAAGGAGGTGCATGGGTAAGTAAGTAGACATACTGTAGTGTACTTACTACGTGGAAAAGAGGCAAGAGGTCGACAGGTAAATAAATGTAATCGGCAGACTGGACGGCAATCAATCAACTAAACCTGACAGCAATTCAACACCGAAGACTTCCAGGATCCAAAACTCCACAAACAACACCAGTGTCTCAGCAGGTACTTATTTACCACGAGCCATACTCGTGATGGTTGTGGCCCACGGTGGGTAAGTACTAGGCAACATATCCGCCGTACCGGCTTCGGCTCGGAGAAGGGGGGCCTTAACTACCTACCCTATGCAGCAACTCTGGGGGATTGTTGACCGGTGGCCAGTTCATGCTCCTCCCATCGGCCTTGGAAAACAAGGACTAAAATATGGAGCATTTGGGCCTTACGGATTAATATGAGCGGTTACAATGGTCTATATGATAAGTAGGTATCCCGCCGCCCACCAAATGCTAAGGGTGTAGTGCCGTAGCAGGCTAGCAGCAGTGTGGGCGTCGGTGCCTAATCGCCCGATGGAGATTAGCGACTGCTTTTTTGAGGGGAGGAGGGTTCTAAGATTATTAGATTATTAGATGAAGGCTAGGTACGTCACTAAAGCGAGATAGAGTAGTGGGTGCCAATACTCGGTTAAGCGGTTGGGGGGAGGAAGAGATATGTTTAGGGGCACCTCAGAGCCATGGATACGAGTGCCACAATAATCAATGTGTGCACATGCTGGTATCATGAGATATCACCTACAATAACTATATACCTAAACTACCTGTTGCATCTCGGATTTTCTGGACTGAAAAACAAAACATCAGCGTGTGGTCAATATCGGTTAGATCGACATTCTTAGTGCATGCTCACATTGGGTATCATCAACAAGGAACAAGGGAGAAGAGAAAAAGGTTGTTTGTGGGCCGTTGCTCGGGGTAGCGATATTGTCGGAGGGTGCGGTTATACCATACATACATGGCAAGGGGGAAGAAGACTGGGACGATTCCCCTTAGAGACGAAAGCAGGAGGGTTGTCACGAGTCTGGCGCTTAAATAGGATCTTCTCCGAGATATCTTCGAAGTGATTAACCTTCCATCACATCCTCAGGTGTTTCCTGGAATGTTTCCGGAAAAAACCCCGGGGGGGGCCAGATATCGGCAATCGATGGCGGATGGACCAATGGTTGAGATCCAGCCAGCCGATCAGGGTCGTGGCAAAAAGCCTGGAATGTGCTGTCATCGATAAAACCAAAATCCTTCAAAGCTGCCTCACGGCTATTGGCCCACTCGGTGGTGTCGAGATATGCTAAATCCTTGAAGATAGCATCAATATCACCTGTCGGTCCGATGTGGCGTTCTGCAGTATCTGAGCTCCGAGAGTGATGTAGGTCCACATTATCACCCGGAGGGCCCGACCGGCCATTTATGACGGCACTGGAATTGCCCGGCATCATTGCATTTGATACGGACGACTCAGGGGTAGACGGGTTGGGATGCGGGACCCGCGGTAGTACTGCATTGAAAGCAGCTGTCGGATCGGACTTCTCCATATGCACTGCACCTCTTTCCGTCTGTGGTTGAAAGGACACGTCCATCATGGAGAGGTCTGCATTGTCCATCGCTGTATCCTTTGGTGTCATATAATGACCGTCCACGGGTATGCTGATGCCCATTATGGTAGAAGTGTAGTCTGAATCTCCCATTCCAGGAATATTCCTTCTCATATGGGGGTTCATTGAGGAATCGCTATTTATGCCTTGGTACCCTGTCGCTGTTGTAGGCATAGCGCCAGGAGGCAAAGGGTTGCTGGTAATACCCTGAGGTATTCTGGATGTAGATCCTGTATCTGGACCTGGATAGGACAGTGAGGAGTGACCAGGAAGGTCCTTGGAGCGGTACCAATGATCAATCGAAGCAGCCAATGAACGATACACTGGCCATGTTGGACTTAGCTCTGCCGTTCGTTGAAGAAGTGCTTCGGTCCATCGTGCGAAAGGAAACATGTCCGATTCGATTTTGTTGCGTAGGGTGAATGCCTGTTCGGTTATGGTGCGTAAAGAGAGTTCGAATATGGGGGGTAGACCGCAGACCTGGAAGTTATCTAAATGTTGAGAAACCATGGGAAGGGCTCTGTACAGAAGTTTCTTTGCTCCTTCAATAGCAGGTCGTTGAGATCGATGCAATCCAAGTTCTTGGGGGGCAATTCGCAGGTAAAGCCACAGCAGTGTGGCCACATATGTCAGGCCAAGGTAGCTCTGGTGTGGTAGCAACGCCGAGTGTCGCTCGGGATAAATGCTTTCGGGACCGATCAATCGACAACCGAGGGGCAGACGATCATCCCATTGCTTAAGCTCCATGACCAGTTGTTGTGCGAATAAGGGGGCATTCGAGCCTGCTGTGGAGTCTCGAGCGATCTTATTCAGTACGCCGGCTAGTTCAACTAGTCGATTGAAGCAACTCAGGGCTAGCAGAGGGCCTCGACGAGGGGGGCTCTTTCCCTGCCCGCCCCCCGTAGGTGGCAAAACGTCTGCCCAGGAATTCCATTCCTCTAAGCCATCCTCTTCCAACAGACCCACCATGGTCAGATCGCGAGGATGCATGCACGGCCTCCTCGATAAACGGAAGGATAGCAACGAGTCGATCACAAAACATCCGAGAAACACCGCCTTCCCCTGTCTCAATTCATCCGATCGCCGAACATCGGTGAAAGCGCCCAGATCCATAGAGATTGCCATGCGTACTGCTTGGCCGCTCAGCAGCCAGGCGGCGGTCCAATCCTCTAGGCCGATGTTTACCAACGTCAGCAACAATAAAGCCTGCACATGCCCAAGCTCGTAACGCTCCGTTTCCGAAGGAATCAAGCTCCGAGCTATTGTATAATAATCCTTGGTCTTAGAAAGCGTTTCTGACGGCCCGTCCTGCGGGTTGATTCGGGATTGAGAGATAGTGTAACTAAGCAGAGCCCAGAGCGCGGCATGGTCGCCCGAGCCGGGCGCCATCTTTGCGAGGGACAAAGGTGCACTTGCGTATAGGTATGAGGCTCGAAGGATATTGTGTTTGGCGACGATTGGGAACCAAGAATGAGTGACAGCAAAATATACATCCAATAGCTGAGAGGTGTGAGGAGGTAATTGTAACGCATTTGTGACGTTGGCCGTATGGGACGATGCTCGACCGTCCATCGGCATGGACAGTCTAGGCTTTTTAGAACGGGGAGAAACCGAAGGTTCAACGACACGTGGAGCGTTATTTAGGAGAGGAGTTGAGCCGCGGTCTATGCGGAAGCCCCATTCGCTCCCCGAAATGTCATCTTGGTCCTCCCGAGAACGTTTGCCAGAGCTGTCTACTGACGGTTCGGAGTTGGATAGCATCCTCTCCAGTGCACCATATAGGCGACTAGTTTTCCAAGATTCATGTAAGGTCTCTGATGCGCCATCATCGGTCCATAGAGACATGAGCTTCTTTCTCCGACTGGCCGAGTCGGCGGTGGTGCCCAACAAGGTTAGCATCGTGTCCTCGAAGCCATCGATGTTGCAGATCGACAAGGCCCAGAGCTTTTCTAGACCACGGACATATCCCTCCGGTAGCCCTCGCTTTTTCGCGTGGGGATCATAGGAACAGGTCTGGCCTGACGCTTGGCAGGCGGAACAAGCGGGACGAAGCCCGTCGCACTTGTCCTGTATGGGGATTTATGTCAGCCTGGTGCGTGGATGAAGGTACAGCGATGTAAGCAGTGGAGAGGCGGTAGGTTATATGGAACGTGAACCCAGACGGGCGGTTCGGATCCTGATCCGAGGAGATAAACGGAGATAGAGAAGGAGTGGGAAGCAAGTCTAAGCGCCGGAACAGGTAAGGACGTGATGCAGGCGCACCGCCGCCCCGAGCACGACGGATGCTCGCAGCTCGGGTGGGATTACACCGATCGGGATGCGGACAGGGAGGGCCAAAAAGAGTCGGTATAGAGAAGGACAGGAAACGCGGGGAAGACCGAACGGAGGGACGGGAAAAGCCCGGGGAGTACGGAGGATAACTGACCTTTTTGCTTCGACATCGGTCACAGGCTCTCGACACCCTCTTCCGTCGAGGGGCTTTCGAATCGGAACCCTCGTCCATGGAGGAGGGTCAATTATGCCGGGAATGGCATATCATGAAGAAACAAAGAAAGAGACGAAGGGGGGAGGAGGCGGTGGAGGGGAAGAGGAGGGGGGGGAGGTCGAGGAAGAAAAGAAGGTGTAGTAGCGAGCGAAGGTGGTCGGGCAAGGGACACCGACCAGAAGGGAAAGGACGGAAGAAGGAAGGAAGGAAGGAAGGAAGGAGGACAGAAGAGTCAAAAGGGAAGCCGAGAAAGGGACCGCGGCGGAGGGATTGGATTGGATTAAGCCGAAAAGGCTATCGCAGCGCAGAGCATGCTTGTCTGTTATAAAACAATCCAAAAACCATCGGGTCCCCAGACGCAATCGGAAAGGCAAGTATTACGCCAGAATCCAGGGAGTCTAAAGATGGATGAGAGGATGATAGCTCCCCTCAGCCCCCTCAGGGTCTTTCTATCGCCTCTCCTTGGTCCAACCACATCCAATATGGGGATGAAATTGGCCCAGACCCATCCTGAGGCAACCAAGTTTAGAAGTGCCCCGAGGGAAAGCGCCAAAGGTCCAAGGAAGGATACGGACAGTGGACCGTGGACGACGGACATGGTACGTAAGGCGGACGGACGGGATCAGCCAGAGGAGAACGACAGGTTCGGGAAGGGTTGGCTTTTGGGGTGAGTTTTGGGTTCCGTCGGGACTGGGCTGGCAGCTGAGCCTGGGAGGGATCCATCTTTCTTAGCCGTACTCGAATTCCTTACGTATAGTGTGTAGCATGATGATAGCAGTACGTACTCCGTAGTACTGTGCCTACTGCCTACAGTGGTTGGGGGGGGAAAAAAAAAAAAAAAAAAAAAAAAAAAGAGAGAGAGAGAGAGCGAGAGTGAGAGACAGATAATAACCATTACCTTCGGAAACTTACCCAGTATGCTCCAATACCGTTACGTCTGCCTGAGGCCGCCACCCCACGCCGGATCCCCACGGCCTCCACAACGGCGTGTGGGAAAATTTCCTCCCCTGCGCGCCGTACAGTTACCAGACCGGCCAACAAAATTGCGAAGAGGGGGTAGACCGAGACTTCCGCCGTCGATGCCCGTCCGTCTTGGCTCGAGTGGGATCATGGGGAGAAGGCGTCATTCGCTCCCTCCGTCCAATGCTGCTCAGTATCTACTACTATTAGTACTCCGTACTACTGATCCCACTGATAGAAGCTTCTCACTCACTCAGCCTCCCCCGTCCTTGCAATGCAAAAATAGAATCCTCGACTGTGTATACCAAAAATATCCCCTTCCCGATCGATTCTCTGACCCGGAGCCTAGTCACTGCCTCATACCAATTATATCTCTTCTTGTTATTTTGACGTCATGCGCATCGCATCGACAAAATAAAGTGTGTACCGAGGCTTCCCATCGCAATTGACATAGCGAAATGTTGCATTGGGCTCTTGTTCCCTTGCCTGCTCCTCTCAATGACTAGATATACGTATGTACGGAGTACAATTGTACATATATCCGGCTATCAGCGCTCAATCATCTGCGGATCGTGTCATCAAACTTGCGACTCACCAACCTAATCACGCGGGACGGTGGAACCTCCGAAAACCGGGAACGCGTCGTAAAATAATTGCTCACCCCACAAAGGCATCAACAGAATCGGATCCAAACCACAGACTAGTGACGGACTGCGTAGTAGTAAGTACGGAGTACTCCGTACACAGTGCTGTGACATTCCGTACTAAGCGATCCATTGCCACATATGATTCGCCGACGTACAGGAATTCGGAACCCTTGCCACCACCTTGTACTCTTCAAGCTTCTTTGCCTGGGTTAATAATCAGATCCAAGTCAATGAATACATAGTTAACCCAACCCTACAGTAAGTACCTAAGATCCTGCGCGGGTCGGGGACGCGACCCGGCATCCCGACCCGGAAACTCTGCAGGATAAAGCAGAAGCTCATTGAATCAATGATTATAATCCGCCTGTTTACCAGTCCCGAGCTCGGGACCTCCCATCGGGTCCAAGGCCATGCCCAGGGTCCCGACCCCAGGAAGACATGAAGCCATGGGGTTTCCATCAGAGACGATGCGGAATGCCGGGACAATGGGCTACTAGACTTCATTTAAGCATATATGACCGAGTCTGCCGTAGCGGGCGAATGGGCCGATAGGCTAAAGACCATTAGAGCGATGTAGGCACAGATCGCCCCAAGTCGGAGAGCACCTGTCTCTATCCATTGGCCTCTCCTCGCCTCTCAGCTGCTGACAATCCACCTATTAGCCCATCCAATACACTAACACCACCACCATTTGGTTTCTGCCTGGAGGATGGGGTCGACGGACTTATCAAGGAGGAGGGACGGTCCCAGGATGCATGTTGATTTATCTGCGGGCGAAGGAGACTAATTACAGCCAGCCCTCGTGCTACTTCTCGTATACGGATTACGGCCGTCTTCGGGACCATCCCGGCAGAGTCTTTACCCGGGACACCATGGGGGGCAGGCGGTCACCTGCGGCATATGGGGCCCGGCCAGCGAAGCGGCCTGGGCAACTGGACGTTGGAACGCAATTGGTATTCCCGGTGGCTGATGGCCGCAACCGAGCATTCTCACCAATTGCCACTCTGTGTTATAATCAGCCACTGTCTCCAACTCCCCCGGCTCTCCGGGTAGCAAGCCAATCACGCCCCTCTGGGTTGACGAGTGCGATTCTGCCTTCGCAGCATGCCCGCTGCGACGACTCACCGCCTTGGTCCCTTTCCTCCCATCTCACCGCACTCCGCCCCGGCGAGACGGCTATCCTCATCCTGCTATATCTCCGGTATAGCTCCTCCGCTTCAAGTGAAGGTGCTTGTCATAACTGGCTGTCCCACCCATTGAACCATGGTCCCCTTGAATATGACGTATTGCAGATAGTCCATACCCGCCAGAAAGATCCAAGTGTGCAATCACTATTTCGTTTGCTCTCCACCTTGAAGGCTTCCCAATTCCTGCGGGCTGACCTCTTCTTTCGCACTGACCACATAGGAAGTCGTTTGACCTGCGTTATCGGCTACGATGCACCAGTCTTCACCAGCGGATAAGCGCCGGAAGTTTGCACCAGATGCCTCGTTGGTGTTGGTGGGCATCCGGGGATGTGGAAAGCGGTCTTTGGGCTTCGTTGCTGCCACGGCGTTGAAACGGCGGTTCATCACAGAAGACCATTATTTTAAGGAAGTGACCAGTTATACCAGACACGAGTATCTGAAGCGGTTTGGGAGCCAGGAATTCCAAAAGCGCGATATCGAAATCCTCAAGTCGATGCTCGACAATCATCGCTCAGGCTGCGTGATTGAATGCGGTCTGGGCAGTCTTACCCGCCCGGTTCAAGGACACCTTCGCCAATATTCCGCTACCAATCCCATCGTGTACATAGTCCGCGACATGGATCGCATACAGAGTCTGTTGGGTCTAGAGGACCAGTCGGTAAAACTGCTTTGCGAGGGGGACCCTCTACACAGAACGTGTTCCAATTTCGAGTTCTATAACGTCGAGGATCGCTCCAGCCTATCAACTCAGACTGATGAGGGATCCCCGGACCGGTGGTGCGTCGATTATTCCTTCAAGCTGAAAGAGGCTAAAGAGGACTTCACTCGGTTTGTACGTTTTGTGACGGGTACAGATGTGGGTCATACAAGTTATGACTCTCCTTTCGTACTACTCGAGACACCCCCAGAACTTCGGTCCTTTACTCATGCAATTTTCGTGCGATCCTCTCAACTAATGGAGGGAGCTGTCAAGCTGCCGGAGCTCGAGTCAGGCGGGGATGCTATTGAGCTTTGTGTCGACCGCTGGAGCCCGGGAATGACACCAACTTTGAGCAAGCAGGTCTCTCTACTTCGAAGGAATGCCCGCACACCTATAATAGTCTCCATAGACAAGTCGTCAACTGGAATTGCCAAGAGCGACCTTTCTGCCGCGGAGTTGGAGGACACATATTTTGCTATCGTGGAGCATGCCCTACGGCTGGCGGTTGAATATCTGGCTGTGGATTTAGGCCTGGCACGTTGTCGAACCCGGGAAATCATCCGTACTAGAGGGATGACTAAGATTATTGGTCAACGCATATACGAACCGTCCGACCCAGAAACGTGGGAGAGTGAAGAATGTTTTTCCCTCTATCTTGAAGCCGAGAAGCTGGGTTGCCAGCTAGTCCGATTCCTTCGGGTGGCCACAGCACGGGAAGATAACGCCGCAGTTGCAAAATTTACTAACAAGGTCCAATCCTTGCCGGGAGACCACCCCCCGGTCATCGCCTACAATATAGGCCGACTTGGGCGCACCTCCCAGGTGTTCAATTCCATCCTTACTTCCGTAACACATCCAGCTATTGAGCGGACCACAGACAATGAAAATGACCCTCAGATCACGTCGCGGGATGCTGTTCGAGCTTTGTTTCAAAGTTACGTGTTGGATCCTCTCAAATTTTTCATCCTCGGAGGCAACGTCGCCTACAGCCTTTCCCCAGCAATGCATAATGCTGCTTTCCGTCACTGCGGCATGAGTCACACCTACACCATTCCAGACTCACCCTCCCTTGCAATCGTGGACCGGCTGGGCAGGGATTCCCATTTTGGAGGGTCGAGTGTTGTCCAGCCGTGGAGAGTACAACTTTCCCATAAGCTCGTTGCAAAAAGCCGTCATGTTGAGGCGATCGGTGCGATAAACACGATCATGCCACTGCGGGCCCGTGCTGACGGGTCCATGTTCCCTCTTCAAGAGCAGGCGAGTCGCCGTAACCAGGCCGGGCCCGTTTTAGGATGGTACGGAGAAAATACGGATTGGGTAGGTATAATGACTTGCATTAATCATAATCTCTCCCCACGCAACGCTATCAGTCCGTTGAAGACCACGGGACTGGTGATAGGCGCAGGAGGAATGGCTCGTGCCGCCGTTTACGCTATGCTTCGGCTTGGATGCCGTCAAATATTTATATATAACCGAACCTTGTCGCGAGCGGAGAGTGTTGCTCGTCACTTCAATTCCTGGGCTGCGTCACAGGTAGAACTGACAGAGGTTGTATATGTCTTGAAGTCGATGAAGGATGAATGGCCTGCAGATGCTTGTCCTCCTTGCATGATCGCCTCTTGCGTACCTGCGGACCCGGATAGAGACGAGCCTCCGGCCAACTTTGAAATGCCGATGCAGTGGCTAGGCAGTCCAACCGGTGGTGTAGTCCTTGAGGTGAGTGTTTTGACAAAATAGCCAAATCCATGCTATTGATTGACTGAATCTTGATACATAGTTCGCTTACAAACCTTTGGACACACCGCTGCTGCGTCAGATGCGCCGCATCCGGAGCGAGACTGGGCGCCCTTGGGTGTTGGTGGATGGGCTCGACAATGTCGTCGAACAAGCAATTTCGCAATTTGAACTTATGACGGGGCGAAAAGCGCCGCGTCGGTTAATGTTCACGGAGGCCCTTCGCAACTATGTTGGCGAGGACGGGCGGTTTGACGAAAAGACCATTCAAGCTAGGCTTGACCACGTTCGGTAGTTAGACCTTATACTCTCCTGCTGACACCTGTCACTGTATAACTAAACGTACGAATAATGAAACCCCGAAAACGGGACGCAAGCGGTTTCGAAACTTCTGTGGGGTGACGAAAGTAGCTCTAGCTCTTTCGGGTGCAAGGCACGAGGTGGGGAAGGCTTGCGTTGTAGGATTGTGGTCTTTGCCTAGATCTCAATTATTATACCTCCCAGCCAGCCAACTCGCGATTTACTTTCTCTAATATGGGCCGACCTCGTCGAGAACATGTAACCCCTGGTCCTGAGCACGACTGACAGATGTGCCGGGTCCGACGGATGTCAAATGGCAAGACATCGGACATCAGCCAGCCATGTTCCGGCTCAATTCTAGTGTAGGCAAGGCCAAGAGTACTGCAAGACCCGAAGAGCTCTTTCGTAGTGCAAAAAAGCTAGCTGTGAGTGTTTTTGGAGTTGAGGTATTTATTTAGCATCGAGTGAAGCTGCCGTAACTAATATTATGTAGAGATTTTCGGCACTTACCCCGAGTGATACAATGGAGGGCATCATAGATTATTTCAAATTAGAGTAAAATGCGGTAGGACGGTGACAATGGTTGGCTGCTTCAACTCCGATATAGAGCCCCAATTTCTACTCGCACCGTGTCCTCGTTTTAGTTCCAAAGATCTTCGAAATACTGGCGAACAGTGTCCATCTGATTTCTCAACGTCATACCATCATTAGCTTTGCTGCTCCCGTTTTGCAATCCAGTGAAGAGCGCCTAGCATACAACGGAAGATGTTACGTTCTACGGTATCCCATTGATCACCCGATTGCCCATCGTCTCGCCTCTGGAGCCATCCGCACACCAATGTAATTATTGTGGAGTGGGTTATACCAGAGGATGAGGGGTTCGAACACAGCCTAGAAGGTGTCAAGGGATAATCTGCAGGACGGGGATTGATAGGAGCAAATATTGGATATGGAATAGACCGCTCGAGTTGGTTGAGTATACCTTCATTTCAAGAGGGAAGGGATCTAGGCAGTGTGGGGCGGAGCATCATCGCCATTTGTCTTCATTGTTCTACAAACGTGTCCACTCCGAGGCTGTTTAGATAGCATACCATGACATCGGAGATAATAGCAAGGGTATCTGTCAGAAGTCTCATCCTGTTGCGATATACTCCATATTTTTGACGACCCAGTAGTCTTTCCCAAACCGCGGAATCGAGTATACGCAATGGGAGACTCTACTGGGATTGGCTTGCATGGGTACCTCATGTTCGGCTGGATAGACCCAAACGATTTGCAGTATAACATGAACATATGCCCGGGCTAGATCGGATCGTCTAACCCAGAATGCATAATAAAAAGGATCCAAAGTAGAATTTCACCTCCACTGCGACAGGGTTTGGGCATTGGGTCTACCAACAGACATATTGGGTCAGAATGATGCCATTGACATGTTCCCGGGCAACGCAGTAACTGGACTGTACCATTCGGGTTGACATGAGTGACCCGGGGTCCGGAGAATTTCAGGAACAGGTTCTTCATTCTATGGATCGGCGGGATGCCACGCTTGGATCACGGGGCTGCTGGTGATTATAATCCGCGGGTTTTGTAGACCAGGTGTTAGCTCGACTGCGAGCATCTGATCAGGAGTATGCAGCTCAGACTGGGCTTGATCTGGTGGTTGGTGAATACCTTTGTGGATAAGAGAGCAAGACCGGGTATGGAATTAGATTGTCTTCAAAGCCGGAACCCCGATGGAGACGGGCAAATTTAGCTCACATATCCCATGCCCTTCCTCCACCACTTCCAAACCCCTCGTTCCTCCATCAGACATCCAAATTCTTTGACAGTATCGACCTCAGACACACCCGTCCTTGCCTTTTTGGTGGTTGATTGGGGGCTCTCTTTTTGCCCCCGATTCTCTACTCGGGTTTCGTCCTGCAAGAGGCCAGGGCGGGTGGCTAGATGGAAATCCTTGTACCGCAAATTTCGCACCACGTTCACCCACAGTTCAACCGAGTCTTTCTCCTTCGCTTCAACGTACATTATGCCCGGGCATCCACCGGAACGGAGGAGCACGAAGCAGTTGTGGATATCGGCCGCACGCTTCAACGCCGACACCTTTTTGCGGGAGGTGATGTGATGCGTACGGATGAGAGCGTTGTAAAGCATCCTTCCCATAGTATGTGAATAATGCCAGCCATTGAGGTGTGGATAGATGGGGTTCGAGGCGGCATCGGAAGGGGGCAGGAGAGGAGAAGCTCCACCGCTTCGTGTTTGTCTGGATTGTCTGGATTGTCTGGATTGTCTGGTTTGTCCGGGGTATCCATGACGTCATTATATCCATCCATCCATATATACGATAATACGATCTCCTGTGCCGATGGGAACTGCTCCTTCATCAGCCGAGGGCGAAATGCCCAGGGCCCAGGGCCCAGCTTCGGATCCCATACGGACAGGATACACACACAGCTACCCCGTTTCGTTACCCCTTCGCTGCCAAGTTATTTGCCAGGCACCTTCCCCGTCCCCCGGATATTCTTCTCTGGCGTTATGATGGCTCAATTACTCAATTTGCCCTCGGAGCTCCTCTGCTTGTTGCCTCATATCTTTGCTCAGGGGACGATCTTGTAAATTTGACGAGTCTTTGTCTGACAGCAAAAGGCTGTGTGCTCTTGTGCAGCCTCTTATATTCCATGAATACTCTTCAAGCGACCACCGTTGCTGTGATTGTTCGATACGAAAAATCAAACCAAGCCCAGTTGGGTCTCTGGTCAAATTCATACGCTCGGTTATTTCACGGCCTGACTTAGGTGCATGTGCCCGTCGAATTTTCATTACCATGTGGGATGAAGACCGTGATGATACACTTGAATGCTGGTCACATGTACTACAACCGGAAACAATCAAAATCACAACGGGCGTCGTCCAGAGTCTGCCAGTGCGGAACAAAGTACGATGTCTGTCAGGAATTATGGCGGCCCGGATGAACCCATGGCTTGCGCTCTTAGTTTTTCACACGCCGAATACGGAAGACCTTGGGCTTGTGGTCGGAGAAGAAGGTTTAAGTTTTCTCGACCCTCTCTTTCCTCTCTTCCAGCCGGAGCCACCGGGTGTGCTTGCACTTCTATTCTTGTCCAAGTTGAAAGCACTTTATATTAAGGACCAAGGGCCCTGCTTGGGACCGATGGAAAATTTGAATTATCTCCTGCAGCTGCCACAATTGGAGACATTCTCAATGGCGTACTGCAGCGGCGACTTTTCGAATTGCCCATCATTTGATATTGCGTCCAAAACGCTGGGTGTGACGTGGCTATCTTTGTACCAAGCTAATCTGGATCGCGAACGACTAACAAAACTTGTCAGTGCATGCAAATGTCTCAAGGAGTTTGTTTGTAGAACAGAGGAGGACAATGATTACTCCGAAGACTGCTGCCAGTTCGAGGCATCGGACCTGTTGAAAATCCTGGATTCTCAGAAAGACAGCCTCGAAGCCATCCATATCCAGTTGGGTTTGTCGGATCCCAGTTTCCTACCTTGGGACGAGTGTCCCCAATACGGCTCCTTCAAAAAATTCACAAGGCTGCGTCATTTAGAGGCAGACCAAGGCTTAGTACAAAACGTCACGGCTGCCCGAGTCTCTTGAAACGCTCACCCTGGAGCTTTGTGATTACCCTGTCTATAATATGATGGCATCCTTGGCGGAGCGGAGCAAGACCAGTCTCCAATCCCTCTGGAAATGGCCAACATCAATGAACTCCTCGGGCTCAGTGAACAATATGCCGGCGAGGATGATACTAGAAACCACAGGTATCGGTCTAGCTTATTAGGGCCTGTCGACACCTCGAAAAAATCACTCAGGAGACGGAGTTTCAACTTGGTATATTTGACCACAACTGGCGTCATTATATGGCCGATGAGCTGGGAAGTTAATGTTAACGAGGGAACGCCTGCGCATGAGTTTGCCAACTAATTGAAATGTCTTCAGTGTGTCGGACTCAAGTCACTTACAGGTGGCTGTTTTCACTATCCCTGTATTTTTCTAATCCGCGTTTTTCAAACTATTTCTAGCTTACGTCTGGATTCCCTTCCCCGATCACCTCTCCATCCGATCCCCCCAATTGCCGGGTCTTTCCATATATCCGACTCACTCGTTTTGTACTTGTAACGTTATGGTACGACATGGTGCGTTATATCTCTATCTGTCAATCGAAACCTTATCTATCACTAGCAGTACAACGTGAGGTGAAACTAATAAGTGGTATCTGCTACCTGAATATGGCTACGCTCCGAGCCTCGAGCCCGCTGCATAAAACCAGTTATGTCCCCTGATTGGATACTACATCGGCACTTAGAGAGGTACCCACTACCTACCTACCTAGGTACCTAGTAAGGTAGTAGTATTTGACGTATCCGGCGTAAGTTGGCAAGGCGTGTTCTCAAGAAAAGAGGGGGGGGGGGGATGGCACGGGAACAGTTACAAAGAATAATATTCAGGGTATGGCGTAAACTTTCGTCGCGTATAATATTCGATAATCCATCAGACTTATGTGCATGGATGGACTAGTCAGAAATATGTATGCTCCTCTGTTGGTACTCATCTCATCCGCAAATTACTGATCTAAGCGATTCTTCCATTGCATCGAAGACATCTAAGATCGCCTCTATGGGTAACGATGCCCCGGACAAGACCTGATACTCCATCTAGGCACCATACCCTGAACAGACAGCCTCGTCCCGACCCGATCAATCCCTCAATCCAGCCGATCTACATTTGCCTCCAAAACCACCGTGTATCATGAATGGTATCTATCGTACGCTATATGCAGGGGACCAAACCCCCAAGAAAACACTCTAGCCAATTTCCTAAGTCCCTTTCTCTCCTCACTTGCATGCTGTCCCATTTAATACCATACAATCTTGTTTGTTTACTTTAGATCTAGCGGGAAAAAAAAGAAAGAAAAGAAAATCTAAACTCTCCAGATAAGTGCCCAAAAGCTGACCGGCAGGGGAATCGAAGCCATAGCCTCGGGCAATTTACTATACTTGATAAACCAGGGACTGGTATAATAGCCCCAGGTGATGACGAAGGCACCGTCGAGGAGCCAGATGAGCAATCGGGCGAAGGTGCCCAGGGGTAGCAGTCGGGGGAGGACCTGCTCAGAGAGGATCTGCTGGGCGGCGATGCAGAGGG
This sequence comes from Aspergillus ellipticus CBS 707.79, assembly GCA_003184645.1. NCBI lineage: Eukaryota > Fungi > Ascomycota > Eurotiomycetes > Eurotiales > Aspergillaceae > Aspergillus > Aspergillus ellipticus. Next base: position 11,219 of record KZ825890.1, on the reverse strand, counting down.
GCAAGACGCAAAAGAACAGCATCATCATGGCGACGGCACACCAGTCCTTGGAGACGGCGTAGGTGCCGGCAACGTGGACGAGGCCGGAGACGACGAAGGAGAGACAGACGACCAGGAAGCGTTTCAGGGGGAGGGGGGCGGCGGAGGGGATGATGGCGAGGGCGAGGGCAAGGAAGGGACGACGGCAGAGGTCGTGCCACATTTTGCCCCAGATGTCTGAAGGGGAGGGGGTTAGTGGATGGGTCGGGCCATTGATCGGGGAGGCGAGTTGGCCCATACGTACCTCGGAGGCTGAAGGTGAACATGTATCGCAGGGAGCCGAACACCGGGGGATACATCCAAGGGTCGGCCGCGAGGGCCGGGGCGATGAGGGGGAGGATGCCGACGGAGAAGACGCCCGCGGCGGCATGGATGCCGTCGACGAAGGCGTAGGAGGTCATCCAGCAGGCAGGCGGCAGGAGATATTTCTGGACGAGCATCTGGCTGGTGATGGGAGAGACGTGGATGCCCAGCGCGGCGGCGAGGAGGGATTGCACGCCGTCGCACACGCGGGGGGAATTGCGGCCAAAGGCGGCCTGGTAGGAGTCCATGAAGGCGTAGGCGACGGCGGCGCGGCACAGCTGGGCCGCGACAAACGAGCGGCGATGGCCGGGCGTGACAGGCAGCGGCGGCAAGTACTTGGGGGCGCTGTGGTTCCAGCCCACGGCGCGCGGGTTGCTGGCCAGATCCCACACCTGCAGAAGACGCGCGACTCCCAGCGAAGGCGAGATGGGCTGCCACGCATAGGTACTAGATCCCGTGCCCCAAGTCACCCGTTCCAGGCGCTTCAGCTGGCCCAGGTTCTGGATAAGGAGCAGCTCCACGGCCCGGACGAGGAACGAGGTGGACAGGAAGGCATTCGTGTACTTCACGAAGTCCCGGGCATCGGGCGGGGAGACTATGGCGCTACAGGCACTGAGGAGGAGGGTGCCATAGAGAGTGTTGGCCACGGCGGGCCGCCTGCAGAACTGGTCCCGCAGAAACAACGCGAGGACCAGCACGGGCAGAGTGAACATGGCAGAAAAGCAAGGCGATCTACGCTGGGCGGGGGAGGGAAGGAGAGAGGGAGGTGGTGACGACGATGTTGCTCCGCGGCGGAGGATACGGACCGTCATGTCGGTCAGTCAGTCCGGGGGCATCATTGGGCGGCTGCACATATCCGCGGGGGTCCGCCAGCTGCCTTATTCAGCACCGTCCGGGGCATCCCCCACTTTCCTCGAGGCGGAGGGATCGGGGATGTCTTCTCTCCCGGGCGAGACTCTAGATGGGGGCGGGGATTGTCTGTCGTGATGCGATCGATTTTAGGGCTGCGGAGGGAGGATGGGATATTATCCCGATCGAGCCCGGGAGCTTAAGCCGCCGACCAAGGCTCACTGGCCGTGCATGGGGTAATGCCGCCCATCGGCCACGGTTCGGCCCATGGCCCATGGCCCATGGCAACGCAATGATGGAACTGAATTATTTTATTCTGCCTGCGACGGGGTAGCCCCGATTCTCTTCATCAGATCCATCCACCCTGCACTACCACTACCTAGTAGTAGGGCGGTATGTATCTACCGGCAGTCAGCTACAACAACGACGAAGACAACGACCAGCACCACACTCCCCCAACCCATCCCATCGCCATCACTCCGACCCCCACGCACCACTACGCACCACTACGCACCACTATGCACCACTACGCACCATCATGGCCCATCCAGCATGGACCCGTCCTTCGTCATTGCCGACAGGGACCCGACCCCTACCCGCCATTGGTGGAAGATCCCCCCGCGTTCTGCAAGAATCCGGGGAAATTGCGCAGAGGCAGTCTGTCGTCTCCCTCGCCCGGGTGGCTGGTCACGGGGCTTCTAGAATGTGTGCATCAACCAGCCGTCTCGGCACCCTTCCTACAGGTGGAAAATCACCCCAGTTTCCCCGTGGGGATGATACCCCCGGATCATGCTAGCATGGGAAGAGGGTAGGAGAGCTGCCTGCCCCAGCCGGACAGTGGTATAAATGGATCGTGAGAGAGGCCCTCTGGAAAGGTCAATTGAGCAGATGCAATCACTTTTTTAACCACCATGAGACTTCTCTCCGTTGCCACGCTCGCCCTGGGCGCTGTTCCGGGCTTGGTTGCCGGCGCTGCGGTCGAAACCCTCATCCCTGGGGCACAGATAATCCAGGCTACAGACGTGGCCGGGCTGGCGGCCATTGGGGCCCAGTATCCTAAGTATCCGGACCGGGAGACAGTCACCATCCGGTCGTCGAAGAATGAGCTGGATGATGTTGCGAGTGATTTTCTCTGGGGATTGCAGCGGGCCAACCATGGCGGACGGCTGTTGCTGAAAAAGGGACAGACATATGTCCTCGGGACCAAGCTAGATCTGACGTTTCTGGATGATATCGAGGTGCAATTGGAAGGAGAGATTCAGGTTTGTCTTCTGCAACGTGATCAGGGAATGCCGACTCACAAGATAGTTCACCAACAACATCACCTACTGGCAAGCCAACAACTTCTACTACGATTTCCAGAAGTCCATTACCTTTTGGCGATGGGGTGGCCGGGATATCAAGATATTCGGGAGTGGGGTGCTGAATGGGAACGGGCAGCGATGGTACGATGAGTTTGCCGGCATGGAGATCTTGGTATGATACTCGCCCGCCGTCCCAAACGATGGTGATAACTGACCGCTCAGAACCCCGACAACACCTTCTATCGACCGATCCTGTTTCTCACCGACAATGCCACGCGTGTGTCGGTCGAGGGCATCACGCAGCTGAACTCGCCATGCTGGACAAACTTTTTAGTCCGCACCAAGGACGTCTCGTTCGACAATGTGTACATTCATGCGTTCTCCACGAATGCATCGGCGGACCCTAAAAACACTGACGGATTCGACTCACTCAATGTGGACGGGCTCAGCGTCACCAACATGCGCATCGACGTGGGCGACGACTGCTTCTCGCCCAAGCCAAACACCACCAACATCTTCGTGCAGAACCTGTGGTGCAATAACACCCACGGGGTGAGCATGGGCAGCATTGGCGAATACGCCGGGGAGCTGGATATCATCGAGAACGTGTACATCGAGAATGTGACGTTGTTGAATGGACAGGTAGGTTCTCTAGTTCCTATCCATACAAAATACTAATTGCCATAGACGGGCGCGCGTCTGAAGGCTTGGGCTGGCAAGGACGTGGGGTATGGCCGCATGAACAACATCACATACAAGAACATTCAAATCCAGAACACGGATACTCCGATCGTACTGGATCAGTGCTACTTTGACGTGAACGCAACGGAGTGCGCCGAATACCCGTCGGCGGTGAACATCACCAACGTGCTGATGGAGAACATCTGGGGCACGTCATCCGGGGCTGAGGGTCGGTTGGTGGCCGATCTGGTGTGCTCGCCAGATGCAGTTTGCTCGAATATCACGCTGAAGGGGATCTCGCTGACGAGTCCGGCGGGCAGTCCGCCGGAGATTATCTGTTCAGGCATCCAGGGGGGAATCGGAGTGGCATGCGACAGCAACTCGACAGCCACAAAATAGACGGCTGGACCATCTGTATCTAGATGACCAATATGGCAACAGTCCCACTTGGGGAATCCGCTGCATTGTACCAATTAAAAAACGGGAGAATGTAACCCAGGCCTAGTCAGTGGTGACGATGGGTACCTTGAGATGCTCGGTAGGACCTTGCGGCACCGCCAGGGACCTTGGAGGTCGCTGACGCACCAATCAACGCGATCATGATGCAGACCCGAAGAACATACATCATGCTATACACCTTGGTGGTCAGTCGAGGATGAGGTATATAAATGAAAATGTTAGCCTGGAAAGTCCAGAAATTCCGATCTCCTTCCTGTGAACAACACCCCCTCGCGAAGAGAACGAGACGTAGCAAAAGACAAGATGACCATCAATTCCGGCAAAGAATCCATCCACTACCCAGAAGCCAGCCTCAATGCTGGGGATGCCGCGGAAAGTAAAGGCAAGGGGAGAAAGCAGCTGCCTGTCACGCTTCTGTCTGGCTTTTTGGTATGTCGTTCCCTCTTTTCGTGTTGACGGTCGGTCAACCCTAATTCCCGGCACCCAGGGAAGCGGCAAAACAACCCTCCTGGAACACATCCTTCAATCGCCCGATCATGGGCTTCGGATAGCCGTGATTGTCAATGACATGAGCAGGTGAATACACCATCTCCTCTAAACGCGAGTCCATGAAACCTAACAAAGCCCAGCCTGAACATCGACGCCACCCTCATAAACCACCACACAGTCTCACGCACCAAAGAGTCCCTTATCCAGCTGCAAAACGGATGTATTTGCTGCACACTGCGCGGCGACCTGTTGGAGGAGCTGGCACGACTCACTAAGCAACAGGGGGTCGAGTATGTGGTGATCGAGAGCACAGGGATTAGCGAGCCGATGCAGGTAGCCGAGACATTCACGGCAGAGTTTAGTGCCGCCATGCTGGAGGCCGAAAACGCAGATCGGGATGGTGATGGTGAGGGCACGGGGATGGACGAGGAGGGACGAAAGATTCTGAGCCAAATGTGTGTATTCCAACCCATCCCCTGCCTGGCAACATATTCACCACTGCGTCTTCAGAGAGTATCATGAACCATACTAATGCGATAAATCCAGTGTCGAGCTCGGTGGCCTCCATACTCTCGCCACCCTGGACACGACCGTCACCGTCCTCGACGCATTCAACCTCTACTCCAACCTGGACACAGCCGAGTTTCTCTCCGACCGCTACGGGTCTGACACGATCATCCCGGAAGACGAGCGCACAATCTCGGATTTGATGGTGGATCAGATCGAGTTCGCGGACGTCATCGTCATCAACAAGCTCGACATGGTGAACGAGGCCGCAAAACAGAGCATCCAGAATCTCATCCGCCTGCTGAACCCCGCAGCAAGAGTGCTCGAGGCTACATATTCCCGGATCGATGTGCGAGAGATCTTAGACACGGGGAGATTTGATCTCGTGCGGGCGGCGAGCGGGGCCGGCTGGCTGCGGAGTCTGCATGAAATGAGTCGCATTCAGACAGCAAATGGAGAGCGGCTGGCCCCAAGACCGGAGACCGTGGAGTATGTTTCTTGTTCTTCTCGTGGTTTGCATTGGGTATTGGGATGGGCTAATGAATGGACAGATACGGGATCAACAACTTCGTCTACACGGCCCGACGGCCGTTTAATCCGAAACGGCTATTTGCGCTATTACATGATAAGTTCATCTTGTTGCAAAATGCTGGTGAAGAAGAGGACGGTGAAGAAGATGAAGAAGAAGACTACGAGGAGCAAGATCAGGATGAAGAGGAGGATGAAGAAATGTCGGACGCGGATGAAGAGGACGAGGAAATCTCCTCGTTCGACCAACAGTCTCCCGAGAGCATCCTGGCCAACAAACGGGCCGACCCTGTACTCCGGCCCATCCTCCGCTCGAAAGGCTTCTTCTGGCTGGCCACCCGGCCCTACCAGTTTGGAGAATGGAGCCAGGCGGGGGCGATGCTGACGATGGGCTGTGGAGGCGGGTGGTTCGCGGAGCTGCCGGACGAGGCGTGGCCAGAGGATGCGGACGTGCGCCAGTCGGTCGAGGACGACTTCCAGGGCGAATGGGGAGACCGGCGGCAGGAGATTGTGTTCATCGGGGAGGGCATCGACCCGGAGGCCATTACGGGACTGCTGGATGAATGCTTGCTGGATGGGGCGGAGATGAAGAGGTGGGAGGGGGTGATGCGTAAGAAGAAGCAGTCGCGAGCCAAGAAGCAGGAGATGATGGAGGGGATCTGGGAAGACGGATGGGAAGACTGGCCATCGCTGGAGGAGGATGGGCTGGGGGAGGGAGAGAGCAAGAAGAAGCGGTCCATCAGTGAGCACCTGCGCGGACACGGGCACGGGCACGGGCACAGACATGTCCATCAGTGAATTTACCTTACCATACACCCAACAATAACCAACACAAATACCTAATGATAATACCCATTCAATCATGATCACGTTACTCTCACAAATAAAAGCGAAAAGGCCAATTACCATCCCCCCACCCGGCGCATCCGCAGGTGCATCCCCTCGACGGGCTTCGTGGTGACAGCACCGGCAATATGGATCTCCTGCTTGGGATCCTGCATCTCCATCGCAAACCGGCCAACCACCCCCGCCAGCGCACAGCGCAGCTCGGCCCGCGCAAAGTCCTTGCCGATACACGCCCGCTGCCCGTGCAGGAATGTGATCTGCGCGTAGTTTGTGACGGCGCCCCCGCGCTGGTTGACCGCTGCATTGCCTGCCTCATCCGTGTCGATCCACCGCTGCGGCCGGAACACTTCGCCGTCCTCGCCCCAGAACTCGGGGCTACGGTTGATCGCGTACGGAGACAGCAGGATGCGCGTGCCCCGGGGCACATGCTGGCCTGCCACGGTGGTGTCACGGATCGATTCCCGCAGCGTCATGGGCACCGTGGGATAGAGCCGGAGGACTTCCTGGCAGACACCGTTGAGGAGGGGGAGTGACTCGAGATCGCTGTGTGTGATGGGGGAATCCCCCGTCGGAATGCGAGCGCGGATCTCGTCGCGCAGTTGGGATTGGATGGCTGGGTGCTGGGTCAGGAGGTAGCAGCCCCAGGTGAAGGCGCTAGCCGTGGTTTCGTGCTGTCCTCACTTTAGCATCATCCCCTGCGAGACAAATGCGGAGGAGAGGGACTTACACCTGCAGCCAGAAAGGTCAACATCTGATCCACCAGCTCGTCGTCCGAGAAATCGCCCCCCAGCATCATCGTCCCCAGAATGTCGGCCTCCAGTTCCGCTGCCGTCGCCTTGGTCGCCGCGATCGACGCCTTCTTCTCGGCCAGGATATCTTTGCACACGTCTCGCAGGAATCCCGTTTCGGTGTCAATGACCCGGTTCAGACGCCACGGCAGCCGGCGGGCAATCCACTGCGGAAGAAGCACGTTGACGGCCAGGAAGGCCATCTTCTCGCGGGTCGGTTCCAGAATAGCCAGGAAGCTGTCGGCGACTTTGTTCTCGGGGTTGTGAAGGGAGCGGAAGTCCCGGCCCATGGCCGCGGGGCCAATTATGTCCAGGGTGAGGCGACTATATCCGTCAGTTTCTTCAAGCGGAGGGAAGGGAGGGGGGGGGGGGGAGTGGGTTGGATATAAACAAGGAGACGATACCTCGCCCAAACACTCATTTCCACCTTGTCCTCATTGCTATCCATCTCCTTCTGCAACTCGTCCATCAGGAGCCCCGTCTTCTCCCACATCAGGCCGTACAGGGCGCGGATGTTCCGCACGTGGAACGATGGGGTTAACGCCCGGCGCTGCTTCTTGTGCGCGCCGCCCTCGGACAGAATCAGCCCGAACCCAATGATGCGGGCCAGGAACTCGCGCGTGCGCCACGGCTTCTCGAAGTCGTACGTGTTGGTGCTCATGATGTCCAACAGCGCCTGGTGGCTGGTGGCCAGTAGGAAGCTCCGGCTGAAGATGTCGCGGAAGTGGATCAGGCCGTCATTGGGGATGGTCTTCATCCATTGCAGCGGCAGACGGCCGCGGGGGTCGTCGAAGAGGACCCGGCCGTGGTTGAAGTTGCCCTGTTCTCAGTGAGTGAGTGACTGGCATGGGGATTGGATCGTACGGTAGGATCTAGAAGGGATACCGGAAGGGTAGGCAGATGACGCAACGGGGTCACGAAGTACGGATAGACCAAGACCCCCCAGATCAGCTGGAGGACTAGGTTACTCGCGACGGCCAAGGCCGTCACAGTGCGAAAGGCCCAGTCGGGCAGAAGGGTGTGCTGCAGGAGGTAGGCCTCCAGCAGCGAGACTGCCAAAAAGACGAGGCGGGGGTCCATGATGTGGTACAGAGTTGGACGGAGCAGACACCACGGACAATTCCTCGAGGGCCTGGTCTTTAAACCAGCCCTGACGATCGCGGGTTGGGGGGGGGAAGAGGATACCTCGGTTGGGCAGATGACGCCGATCGGATCGACAGCCCTAATGTTCTGAGTTCCCAGCAGCCATCATTCGAAGCAAGACCAAGACCACTTTACAGGCGAGTCGCCCCGCTACGTAGAATGTAGAATGCTCTCGGATATACTGCAGGGACACATCCCTCCGCACTGTCGGATCACATGGGCGCCCTTGTGCGACTGGATCGGCGACGTTGAATCGGTCAGCGGTGGAGTGCATCTCCGCATCCACGTTGGAACTTTGGGTCGCGGTCGGGACGATCCATCGCAACCTTTGCCCGTTCCGTAAAGAGGGGGGGATCTGAATTATGCGATTCCATGCCCCTCATGTGAGCCTCGGCTGGGCCTCTGCCCGTCGAATAATTGGCGTGTCATACAGACTGGCCGTCGACCGTGTGCGATGGTCGCAACGTGGCCCGACTTGCTCTGTATAAATATACTCCGTCGAACCTCCGCGCCGTTCCTGGACAGGGCATACATACATACATACATACATCCATTGATGCATTCTTAAAGCATTCACCCACGATCAACTCGCCCATCATGTCTATTCCATCCCTTGCTGTCGTCCAAGAATGGACCCAAACGGCCCTTAGCCACCTGCCCCCTCCGGCCCAGCAGGCCCTGCTCCACCCCCTCGTCCCCAAAGCCCTGGCGGCAATGCTGGCACTAGGGTTCCTGCGCCAGAGCAACCGGGCCCTGAACACCCTGTCCCTGAACAACTGTTTCAGTACGAAATGGGACAATGCGCGCGAGCTGGTCCTGCTGACGGGCGGCTGCAGCGGCATTGGCAAGCAAGTGATGACCGAGCTGGCCGGCCAAGGTGCCCGGGTTGTCATTATTGACATCCAAGAGCCCAGCTTCAAACTTCGTACTTCCGCCCCTCCCCACCCCCGTGTCTCCCACCAAACTAACAGAGCGCCTTCCCAGCTCCCAATGTATCGTTCTACAAAAGCGACATCACCAACAGCGTCACCCTCCACACCACGGCGGAGCAAATCCGAAAAGACCACGGCAACCCCACGGTCCTGATCAACAACGCGGGGGTCGGCCACGATGGCTCGATCCTCGACGAGCCCGAGAGCAAGATCCGCCAGACCTTTGAAGTCAACACGATCAGCCATTTCCTGATGGTGCGGGAGTTCCTGCCGGCGATGATCGAGAAGAATCACGGACATGTGGTGACGGTGGCCAGTATGGCGAGTTTCGTGGCGCTGGGGGAGATGGTGGACTACTGTTGCTCGAAGGCCAGTGCGCTGGCCTTCCATGAGGGACTAGGCCAGGAGTTGAAGAACTGGTATAAGGCGCCGGGGGTGAAGACTAGGTAAGCCTTTCTTTTTTTTTTTTTATATATGTTGCTGATACGGTGGAATGTGGAACGATCGGGGCTAATAATGTGTCTGTCTGCAGTGTGATCCATCCCCTCTGGGTGCGCACGCCCATGATTCAACAGTTGACGGAAGCCGGGGAGCAGTTCAAGCAGCCCGTGATGACGGTCGAGCGGGTCGGACATGCCATCGTGAAGCAGGTGTTGTCCGGCAAGAGCGGACAGGTCATTCTCCCCGAGAATTACTGGCCGGCGAGTCTCATACGGGCGTTCCCAACCTGGCTGCAGGAGAAGGCACGGACCGTAGCATCTATGGACTTGCGGCGGCTGAGGGACTGGCAGAATAAGGCATGATGAGGGGGTGAATGGTGATACCTGGGCTGGATGGCGTTGGGGGGTCCTGTATTTTAGTATTTTATATGTACGTCCGGTTAATGTTGGTAATCATAGTAATTCATTATCTTTCGTATTTTCTCGTGTTGGATATTCTCTGGCAAGTTGCATTGCAGTTGGGCGTCGCTCTTTCCCAGTCGGCTTTCCCATCCGCTGTATGGTCTTGCGTAGGTAGGTAGACAGTGGAGTACTTCCTACCCTGGGTGGTGATGATGGGCGTGGCAAACCGAGGTCTTTCTTTCACTACTACACCCCAGTTCAATCCCCGGGGATCGGGCGCTTCTCGATGCCACCTCAGCCCGGGATTCTCTTGGCGTAACCCCCGTTCATTATTAGTCTAATGGGCTCTAAAATAGGTGTATGCTGCAGTACTCAAAGAGATCGAAATATGTATTACTATACCTATATATTATATACCAAGGTTACTGCCAGTCCCAATTATCATACAAAGTATATCCATCTCGGCCCAACGCCACAAACCCCAAAAAAAAAAAAAAAAAAAAAAAAAGACCTTAAGCACACGACTCCCTCAACCAGCTAAGCACTCGCTTACCCTGCACGGTCTCATCACGGTCTCCGATATACAGATTGTAGATGGGGGCAACATGGCCCTCACCCTCGCCGACACACAGCTCCGCGCGCGGAAACCCCGCCTGGAGCTTATCGGCGAAGTCGCGGATGACCGGCAGCAAGATCTCGCTGCCTCCGCCACACACCAGCACCCGGTCCACGGGGAACGAGGCATACCAGTCCGTGGGGGCGGTCGATAGATCGGTGTAGTAATCACGCTGGGCTGGACCCAGATAGGCCGCGGCCCAGGGCCCGGCCACGGCGGGGGTGATCAGGTCTCCGCGCGAGTCGATCGGTTGGTCGGTGTAGTCGGTCTCCATGCTTGTCCAGGGGGCGATCATAACAGCCCCGAGGAGGTTCTGGGACAAGTGGATGGGGGGGATCTGGGGGTGGGGATGAGCGAGATGGGAGAGGACGCCCCCGACGAGGTTCCCGCCGGCGGAGTCGCCGCCGAGCAGGATGCGGGCGGGCGGGTGGTGGGCATGGTCGTCGAGGATGTAGCGCAGGGCCGAGACGGCCTGGCGGAGCTGGGTCGGATAGGTGGCGTTCGGGGCCAGGGTGTAGGTGAGACTGAAGACGGCCAGGGATTTGTTGGCGGAGGCCGTGGCCGCGATCAGCTTGGCGAAGAACTTGAAGTAGCCGATGTTGGCGGGCAGGGTGAAGCCGCCGCCTGTAGATGCGAGGGGAGTTAGTCTCTCAGTCTTTGAGTATCCTGTGCACAACCCTCGCGGGGCGCGACGGGACGGAACTGACCGTGATACCAGATCAGGACGTTGTCGGCCTTTTGGTCGCCAATCCAGTGGCCCAGGGCTCCATCGCCCAGGCTCACGGTCTTACAGGGCAGTCGCTGCTTGCGCATGTACCGCTCGTACATCTTGTTCGTGGTGGGCAGAGCATATCTATTTGCGCGTGAGTGGACACCTGGAGCCGGGGGGGGGG